>ML112053.1:41558-123559 GCA_003697995.1 Taxidea taxus jeffersonii
CTGGCCCAGTGCTCAGAAGGGGGTACAGTGACACCTCAGGGAATGTTTGTTAAGTGAATGAACGTGAGAGATCACTTGTATTTCTTTACTGATGTTAATTATGACTTTAACCTGCTGTCACTTGGGTTTGCTCACGCCACTCATTGCTGTATTTCGTTGTAGCTACGAAGGGGAAAAAGTCCGTGGACTATATGAGGGAGAAGGCTTTGCGGTCTTTCAAGGAGGTTGCACCTACCACGTGAGTGACACATTTCGGGAGTGGGCAGGGAGGAAGGTTAGAATGTTCGGTGAGAGTTTTAGATTTCTATCTTCAGGAAAGTCCACTGATTCTTCAGAAGAAATTGGAAGTATTTAATGCTGATTTTACTTCAATTACCTATTCTAAAACATGGCTCCATACAACTGAAGTCATCATTTTTTAAAAGATTATATTTATTGGGCGCCTGGGTGACTCAGTGGGTTAAGCCTCTGCCTTCAGCTCGGGTCATGGTCTCTGGGTCCTGGGATCGAGCCCCGCATTGGGCTCTCTGCTCAGCAGGGAGCCTGCTTCTCTCTCTGTGCCTGCTTCTCTGCTTCCTTGTGATCTCTTTCTCTGTCAAATAAGTAAATAAAATCTTAAAGATCGTATTTATTTATTTTTAAAGATTTTATTTATTTGTCAGAGAGGGAGAGAGAGAGACCCAGGACCCCAAGATCATGACCTGAGCTGAAGGCAGACACTTAAACAACTGAGCCACGAAGCCATCCCAAGATTTTATTTATTTATTTGAAAGAAAGAGAGAAAGTACAAAGCAAAGGGAGAGGCAAAGGGAGAGGGAGAAGCAGGCTTCCCGCTGAGCACAGAGCCTGACACAGGACTGGATCCCAGGACCCCAGGATCATGACCTGAGCCAAAGACAGATGCTTAATGACTGAGCCACCCAGGCACCCCTGAAGTTGTCATTTTAGGTTGTTTTCTATTCCTGATATTTATTGTACAAACAACATTAAGGTGACTAAAGTAAATATGGGAGAGGAAAATCCTAGGATCATCCTCCTTTCCCAGTAAGTAGTTTGAGTATGCAGTGTGTCCCTTTTATTCCTTGAATGGAAGTATCTGCATTCACGGGGGCCCGTAGAGTTTGCAGATAAGATCTTGAATCTTTTTTCACTTATGAATACTTTGCCATATTGCTGCATGGTTTTCGTAACTTAAATATTTTGTGGTAAAACATACCTAAAATTTACCATTGTAACCATTTTTAAGTGTACAGTTCAGTAGCATTAACAGCATTCCCATCGTGGTAGAACCCTCCCCACCATCCATCTCTGGAACTTTTCATGTTCCCAAACTGAATCTCTGTCCCCATGTAAACAGTAACTCCCATTTCATCCTCGATAAATATAAAATATATTTTATTTATACTATATTTTATTTACACTGTATTTTATTTATACTATATTTTATTTAGATTATATTATCTAATTATAGAATATATAAATATATATTATATAACATAGAAATATATATTGCATGGTGTTCTGATTTACTGTTCAATACTGTACCATAATTATTAGATACTTTTGAGGTGTTCTCATTTTTTTGCCATCATTTATAGTGATTATATTAATGATAATAATAGTAATCTTTCAGATTACCAAAGAAACACATGCTTATAATAAGAACCGATTGTTGCAGTTGGGGTCCTAGAGTATGGATTTCTGTGCCCCGATTTTTTTTCCCCCCACTAAACATATGACATGCCCTTATCCTGGGTCACAAAAGCTCCTAAAAAGGCCATTATTATGGCTAAATGATATTCATTAAGACGACTGTCCCATCTGGACTTGACCAGTTTGGGAATAAGCGGCTGCATTCATCCTGATCAGAATCCTTTTTGAGTGTCGTGGCGCCCAAGGCAGCCCTGCCGTGTGAACACTTCAACATGACACCCAGGTCTAGATCACGTGGCACCAACCCATCCCAGGCCGCTGAGGACGTGGCATCAGCTCCCACTACCCCCAGAGATGCTTGGCTTAGTCACCCATAGCTCAAGCCTGACCTGCTGGCCTCGCCCTTCCCGGTTCATGTGGGGACAGACACCCTCCATTTCTAGAGCATCTCTAAACTGTGAGAGAGGCCGACCCAGCAGCATGACTCCATAGCCCCAGACCTCACGTCATGAGACCACGGGTTTGCCACGGATATAAATCATCATCCCCTAAAGATGGACAACCGGGCGATCCCAGGGGAAAACTGGATGTATTCTTATCCTTCTTTCCTCTGATAGCATTTAGACACCCAGGTGTGCTGAGTTGTTAGTGACTAGTTCCTATATGTTAACGGCAGACACTAAATGTAAACGGACAATATTGACAGCTGTCGATCATGCACATACACGAACATGTCCATATTCACGGACACACCCACATGGATAAATCCCAGTACAGGAAGATGGACAGGCATGAAATTTACAAATGGAATAGTTGCTAATATCCGGATAATGGTTTTTACCAGGTCTGTCTAGTTCCAGTAGTTAAAAAAAAAAATCCTTACACAGTGATGTGCACAACCCAAAGTGTATGAATTCTTTTGAATGCCGGCATTTTCCACCACTTAATTGAGAGAGGAAGGTACAGACTGAATTTACAGCTCACGTTTAACCATTGCATAGGGCGGATGGGTGTACATTTTGGAGCATTTGGACCAGCATTTCATGCAGATGAAAGGGGGGATAAGCCTCCATCCTAAGAACTGAAGCCACAGTGGCAGGCATTATGTAGAATCGAAGGCCTGGTCCTAAGGGTTTGTTGTTCTCTTTTGAAGGGTATGTTTTCAGAAGGGCTCATGCACGGACAAGGGACTTACGTTTGGGCCGATGGACTAAAATATGAGGTAAAGCACGTAATACGTTACGGTGTTAAACTGTAATTCATGAAACTTAAGGTCACCTTCCCGCAGTGAAACCTGCTACCTTCATAAGAGTAACTCAGCATGCGGGTTAAAAAAAAAAGTCCGCAGACCCAGAGACTGTAGGTGAAAAGTGACTCATTCCTGCATGGGCTCCTGGTGATCATCCCCCTTTCATCTGTACGTTCTAGAAGTCTCTGTGTGTTCTCTGTATTTGTTTTTGGCCTCTCTCCCACTCTTTACAAACACAAGGAGTCCATTACACATTCTCTTCTGTACCTTTATTTTGGTGGAGGTCAGACCGTATCCAGCCAGCCAGCTCCAGCTGTTTTTACTGGCTGCTTTCATTCCTCCGTTGTGGGTCTCCCTCAAGCCGTCTTGCTGGTTTAAAGGAATGTGCGTTTTTCAAGGGACGGCTAGAAGCCTCTTGTAGACGCTGTGACTGCAGAGCTGCTCGGGATGGCATTTGCAAGGGATACAATGAAAATATTTAAAGCACGTGCCCAAAATGCACATATTCAAGTAGCAGCCAAGTGAGGGAAACCGAGGCGGGTTTGGGCCAGCTGGGCTGCTCACTGGGGCTGCACAGTGGGAGATGAGCTGCAGAGGCACAGGGGAGCCCGAGGATATGGCAGTTTGGGGCTACCCTTCCCACGGAAGCTCTCCCCCTTCAACACATGGCCTTCCAGCCTGTGCACCTTGGTTATTTCTGGCAGCTCAAAGGCAGGAATCCCTCCTGTAGCACAGACCCTTCCACGCCACCCTAGATCGGAGGGTTTATGGGAAGGATTTGAGCTGTCACAGAAGTACCTTCAGGGAGGTCAGCTGGCCTTGTGGGACCCAGCCAGTGTTCAGGCCAGGACGTCCTGTTCCCATCTCCCCGCGGGCCGCCTGCCTCCAGCAAGTTCTTATTCCAGTGAGAGAATCCGGTGGCTCAGGGCTGACATCCCGGCCCCGAGCAGCACAGATTCCCCAGAAAGCTCCCACGGGGCAGGGGGTTGGCAGATGTGTCTCCCGAATATTTTGATGAACCATAAGTGGGAAGAAAGGTTTCCATCAGTTGATCCCCACGCTGGGCTTGTCACCTGAGTCCCCTGGAGAGGACACTGGAAGCCAGGGCAGTAAGCCTCCTTCGAGTTGGGTGCCAAGACGTGCACGTGCCCAAGGCCAGGATCAGAAACCAGCACCTTTCCGTGGCCCCTGTTTGCCTCTTGGAGCCTTGTCTACACACAACTTCTGGCTGTTTTAACCTGCTGGGGCTTCGGCCCAGGGGAGGGGAGGGGAGAGAGAGGGGAGTGTGTAGAGAAGGACGGAGGCGGGTGGAAACTGGGGTGGGAGGAGGTACACCACTGCTTCCACTGAGGAGAGAGATGGGAATAGTTTCCAGTCATCAGGGAGGCATCTCAAACCGCCCACAGGAGTAGGGGTCTCCCCCTGCTTTCTGTCTCTCTCACCCTCTGGGCCGGTTTGCCCTAGGGGGAGTTTGTGAAGAACATCCCCATGAACCACGGCATGTACACGTGGCCGGATGGCAGCACCTACGAAGGAGAAGTGATACACGGCGTGAGGCAAGGATTCGGTATGTTCAAATGCGGCACGCACCCCGTGTCCTACATCGGCCACTGGTGTCACGGCAAGAGACACGGGAAGGTGGGTGAGGCAGCCCCATGACTCCTGCCCGCTGATAGGATGAACAAAAACGGAGGGTGGGAGGTGGGGGGCCGTTGTGAAAGTAGATTCACTTTCTGTTGATTGACAGGAAATTCACACCACGTGAAACGGACCGTTTTAGCCTCAGCAGTTTGGTGGCGTTTCGGGCACTCCCAGTGTTGGGCGACTTCCACCTCTGTCCTCAGCACTTCAAAATAAAACCCCGACCCCCCAGCAGCCCCCTGTCTGCGTCTGTCTCTATGGCTTTACTCATTCTGGATGTTTCCTAGGAATGGAGCCCTCCAGTATGGGACATCTGGTGTCTGGCTTCTTTCACTCACCCTATATTTCTGAGATTCCTACCCGTGTTGTAGGCACTTAATTCCTTTCTGTGGCTGAGTAGTAGCCCAGTGAATGGATGGACCACACTTCGTGCATCCGCTCATCCACTGATGGTCACTGGGCTCTCCCCGTCTTTGGGCTTCTGTGGGTAGCGCTGCTACGGACGTGTGTGGGAGGGTACTTGCTCTCCGTTCTCTGGCAGACGAACCTGGGAGTGGAATATGGCAACCGGATGCTGAACATTCTGAGGAGCCTCCAAACCGTTCCCCACAGCGGCTGCTCCAGCCAACCCTCTTGCCAGCGACGCACATGACGTTCACTTCTGAGCGAGGCTGCTGTTCCTGGCGTTGTTGTCTTGCTTTTGTATGGGATGAAAAAGTACTGTAGCCTTGTTTTTGGAAAACGTTGTAAGAGAAGGAACAGTCTACCCTTACAGTCATCGGTCTGCTCAGATCTAGACTGTTCTGTCCATTGTGTTCTCCCCTTCCCTCCCCTCCCCTCCCCTCCACTCCCCCTCCCTTCCCTTTCTTTTCATGTTCTCTTTTCTTTTCTTCCCCTCCCCTCCAGGTTGTGGGATTGAGCCCAGCGTTGGGCTCCCGCTGGGTGTGGAACCTGCTTGCACTTCTCTCCCTCTCCCCTGTCGCACTGCCCCCTACTTGAGCAAGTGCTCTCTCTCTCTCTCTCTCTCTCAAAAAAAAAAAAAAAAAAGAGGGGGGTGAGGACAGACCTTCACTTGTACAGAAGGTGCTACTACTCACTTTAGGTAACAAGAGAACAGGATTGTTCGGGGACTTACTTGACTCAGAGTTACCGAACGTGACAGACTCAACATGATGGATGTCGTCATTCCGTGCCTTAATGCGACACTTGGTTATTAGGGAGGAATTGATCTGTGACGTCTCATTCTCACGTGGGGGTTGCCTGCCCATCTTCTTGATTCCAAGACAGAAACATACGACAGATTAGGTGTCTTGCCCCAAGGATGACATTGACTTCTGTGTGGTTAAGACTCCCAGAACTCATTTATCTTTAAATCTTTAATAAACATTCGTTTTATGAGGCTTGATTTTTTAAATGATATTATTTATTTTAGGGCTCTATTTATTACAATCAAGAGGGTACCTCCTGGTACGAGGGGGACTGGGTATACAACATCAGAAACGGCTGGGGGATTAGATGGTAGGTATCGCCACTGCCACACGCATGGTCTGGGTGAAAAGTGCATGTGTGGGCCCAAAAATTTTTTTAAAAGATTTTATTTATTTATTTGACAGAGAGAGATCACAAGTAGGCAGGGAGGCAGGTAGAGAGGGGGAAGCAGGCTCCCTACCGAGCAGAGAGCCCAATGCGGGGCTCAATCCCAGGACCCTGAGACCATGACCTGAGCTAAAGGTAGAGGCTTGACCCACTGAGCCACCCAGGTGTCCCCCACATAATTTTCACTTCGGCAACTTAAAGATCAGGTGCAGATGGGTGCCTGGGTTGCACAGTCAGTTGAGTGGCCCGTTCTTGATTTCGGCCTGGATCATGGTCTTAGGGTCGTGGGATCAGGCCCCGTGTCAGGCTCCAAGCTGGGGGTGGGGCTGGCTTAAGATTCTTTCTCTCCCTCTCTCTCTTTGCTTCTTCTCTCCCTCCACTCATGCATGCTCTCCCTCTCTCTCTCAAATAAATAAATAAAATCTTAAAAAAAAAAAGATAAGTTGTAGAAATTCCGGGGAACATATTTTCTATACAAGTAGGGTGGAATATTTAAATTCACCCTAATATAATGTCCATGGTGATGAAAATATTCTATGAAAAATTTAGAGAAACATTATATTAAGTGAGGTTTAATAACAGTTTCACTTTAACACAGGTAGAAACTATCTTTGTTTTCTATTAATCATGGATATCTATTACTGTATGTTTTTGGAAGACTCTTGACATATTTGCTTGATTGAATTTTTTTATTTTTATTTTTTAAATAAAGATTTTATTTATTTGACTGAGTGAGAGAGCACAAGCAGGGGGACTAGCAGAGGGAGAGGGGGAAGCAGGCTCTCTGCTCAGTTCCATAATGGGACTCGATCCCAGGACCCTGAGATCATGACCTGAGCCGAAGGCAGAGGCTTTAACCCACTGAGCCACCCAGGCGCCCAAAAGGAAGTCTTAAAGAGAAGTATGATATTAAAAAATAACTGATCATTTTTAATTTTTTTTTTGGTCCCAGTTACAAATCTGGAAACATATATGAAGGTCAGTGGGAAAACAATATGCGCCACGGGGAAGGCAGGATGAGATGGCTGACAGTGAACGAGGAGCACACGGGTCAGTGGGAGAAGGGCGTCCAGGTACGGCACCCGCTTGTGTGACCCCAACACACCCAGGAGGGGACCCTGCTGATCCTTAGCACGTGGGTCTCTCCGTATATCGTCCGATAACCTAAACCTAAGCTCTGTTAACCCTAGAACCCCAAAGTATGATTTACTGGTCCAAACCATCCTTTTTTAAGTGTACCGTGTCATCATGTAGGTTTCTCTGAAGGTCTTGCACGCAGGCGAGGTCCTGGCTCGGACAAGTCTGTAATTCCCACTGTTGCTGTGCAGACCAAGACTGTTGTCTACACCTTCGAAGCTGTGTATTTCCTGCACAGAAAAAAAAGGCTTCATATGGTTAAGTGTATGTGGTTCACATAACTAGGATTTTCTAATAATATCTGCATAATCTAATAATATCTCCTTACTCCCTGTCACCTATTTCCCCCATCCCTCCAACCACCTTCCCTCTGGTGACCCAGAGTTTGTTCTCTGTAGTTAATAATCTGTTTCTTGCTTTGAGACTCTTTCTCTCTCATTTCCCCGCCTTTGCTTGCTTGTTTCTTCCGTTCCACATAGGAGTGAAATCATGGTATTTGTTGTTATCTGTCTTATTTCACTTAGCATTATGCTCTCTAACTCCATCTGTGTCATTGCAAATGGCAAGATTTCATTCTTTTTTTTTTAAAGATTTTATTTACTTATTTGACAGAGATCACAAGTAGGCAGAGAGGCAGGCAGAGAGAGAGGGGGGAGCAGGATCCCTGCAGAGCAGAGAGCCCGATGTGGGGCTCAATCCCAGGACCCTGGGACCATGACCTGAGCTGAAGGCAGAGGCTTAACCCATTGAGCCACCGAGGTGGCTAGAAGCTTTTTATTTTGATGAAGTCCAATACTTTATTTTTGCTTTTTTTTTATTTTAAAGATTTTATTTTTATTTATTTTGTCAGATAGAGACCGGGAGTGAGCACAGGCAGACAGAGTGGCAGGCAGAGGCAGAGGGAGAAGCAGGCTCCCTGTCGAGCAAGGAGCCCAATGTGGGACTCGATTCCAGGACGCTGGGATCATGACCTGAGCCGAAGGCAGCTGCTTAACCAACTGAGCCACCCAGGCGTCCCTTTATTTTTGCTTTTGTTTCCTTCGCTTCAGGAGACCTATCCTCTAAGAAGTTATTATGGCTGATGTCAAAGAGGTTACTGCCTGTGTTCTCTTATAGGATTTTTATGGTTTCAGATCTCATACTTAGGTCTTAAATCCATTTTGAATTTATTTTTATGTTGGTATAAGAAAGTGATCCAATTTCTTTCTTTTGTATGTTGTTGTCCCATTTTCCCAACACCATTTTTTTTAAAAGATTTTATTTATTTATTTGTTAGAGAGAGCGAGCACAGGCAGACAGAGAGGCAGACAGAGGCAGAGGGAGGAGCAGACTCCCTGCCAAGCAAAGAGCCCAACGTGGGACTCGATCCCAGGACGCTGGGATCATGACCTGAGTCGAAGGCAGCTGCTTAACCAACTGAGCCACCCAGGTGTCCCCCCAACACCATTTGTTGAAGAGACTTTCCCCATTGGATGTTCTTTCCTGCTTTGCTGAAGATTAGTTGACTGTATAATTGTGGGTTTGTATCTGGATTTTCTATTCTGTTCCATTCATTGTGTGTTTCTTTTTGTGTTGGTACCATACTGTTTTGATCACTGCAGCTTTGTATTATAACTTCAAGTCCAGAATTGTGATGCCTCCAGCTTTGCTTTGCCTTTTCAAGATTGCTCTTTGAGGTCCTTTGTGGTTCCATACAAATTTTAGGGTTGTTTGTTCTAGCTGTGTGAAAAATGCAGTTGGTATTTTGATAAGGGTTACATTAAACATGTAGACTGCTTTGGACAGTATAGACATTCTAACAATGTTCTTCCAATCCATGAGCATGGAATGTCTTTCCATTTGTGTCATCTTCAGTTTCTTCCACGCTCCACAGTTTTCAGAGCACAGGTCTTTCACCTCTTTGGTTGGGTTGATTCCCAGGGTTCTTAATATTTTGTTCCAGTTGTAAATGGGTTTTCTGAATTTCTGCTGCTTCATTATTGGTGTGTAGAAATGCAGCATGTTCCTGTAGATTGATTTTGTGTCCTATAGCTTTACTGAATTCATATATCAGTCCTAGCAGTTTTTTTGTGGAGTCTTTTGGGTTTTCTACATACAGTATCATGTCATCTGCAAATATGTTTTAAAACATTCACAAATATGTGAATGTTTTACTTCTTCCTGCCTGATTTGGATGCCCTTTATTTCTTTTTGTTGTCTGATCGCTCTGGCTAGCACTTCTAGTACTGTGTTGAATGCCAGGGTTGAGAGTGGACATCCCTGGCTTATTCCTGACTGTAGAGGAAAAAACTCTCAGTTTTTCCCCATTAAGGATGATATCAGCTGTGGGTTTTTCATATGTGGCCTTTATTATGTTGAGTTATGTTCCCTTTAAAGTTACTTTGCCAAAGTGTTTATCATGAATGGATGTTGTACTTTGTCAAATGCTTTTCCTACATCTATTGAGATGATCATGTGGTTCTCATCCTTTCTCCTGTTGATGTGCTGGATCACACTGATAGATTTACAAATATCGATCCACCCTTACAACCCAGAAATAAATCCCACTTGATTGTGGTGAACGAAGTTTTTCATGTTAGTTTGTTTTTGGGTTGTTGTTGTTGTTTCAGGAGAGAGGGCATGGTATGTGAGTGGGGAAGGGGGAGTTGGCAGAGGGAGAGAAAGAATCCGAAGCAGGCTCCACACTCAGTGCAGAGCCCCACATGGGGCTTGATCTCATGACCCCAAGATCATGACCTGAGCCAAAATCAGGAGTCAGAAGCTTAGCCAACAGGGCCACAGAGGCACCCCTATCTGTATGTTCTTGAATAAGTTTTGGAAGTTTGTATTATTGAAGAAACTTGTCCATTGCATAGAAATTTATTGGCACAAGGTTGTTCATAGTAGTCTCTCCTGGGGACACCTGGGTGGCTCGGTAAGTCATACATTTGTCTTCAGCTTGGGTCATGATCCCAGAGTCTGGGGATCAAGTCCTGTGTGGGTCTCCCTGCTCAGTGGGGAGCCTGCTTCTCCCTTTGCCTGCCACTCCCCCTGCTTGTGCTCTCTCTCTCTCTGACAAATAAATGAAATAATAAATGAATAAAATTTTTAAAAAAAGAACTTCTTTTTAAAAAAAAGTCTCTTGTGATTCTTTTAATATATATTATGTAGGATCTATAGTGATATTCCCACTCTCTCCCAGTACCAGTGATTTGTGTTTTCTCTTTTGTCTTCAGTCTTGCTACAGTTGTATCCATGTCATGAAAATTCTTTAAGAGCCAGTCTTGGTGTTATTTATTTTCTCTTGAGGTTTTTCAGGTTTTTTTTTTTTTGAAGTTTTATTTATTTATTTATTTCACAGAGAGAGAGAGAGAGAGAGATCACAAGTAGGTAGAGAGGCAGGCAGAGAGAGAGGGGGAAGCAGGCTCCCCGCTGAGCAGAGAGCCTGATGTGGGGCTCGATCCCAGGACCCTGAGATCATGACCTGAGCCGAAGGCAGCGGCTTAACCCATTGAGCCACCCAGGCGCCCCGGTTTTTCAGTTTTTAATTTGATACCCACTCTTTGCTATTACCTTCTTTCTTCATGCTTTGGGTTTAATACACTCTTCTTCCCCTTGAGTTGTAGGATGGAAGCTTTATTGACTTGAGACATTTCTCCTTTTCTAATATAAGCATTTAATACTAAAATTTTTCCTCTTAACACTGCTTTCTCTGCATCCTTCTAATTCTGATATGTTTTAATTTTTGCTCAGTTCAAAATATTTTCTAATGTCCCTGTGACTTCCTCTTTAACCTGTAAATTATTTTGACATATGTTGTTTAATTTCCAAATAGTTAGAGATTTTTCCAGCCATCTTTCTGTTGTTGGTTTTTTATTTAATTCCACTGTGGTTAGAGAACATACTTTGTATAACTACATTTCTTTTAAATATGCTGTGGTTTATTTTGTGGCCCAGAATATGGTCTGTCTTGGTGAATGTTATGTTTTTCTCTGCTTTTGTTGAATGGAGTGTTCTGTGGATACCAATTAGATCAAGTTGGTTGATAGTGTTGTTCACGTCTTCTATATCACAAATCCTCATTTTCTGTTTATTTTTTTAAAAGATTTTATTTATTTATTTCTTAGAAAGAGAGCACGAGCACAGGCAGACAGAGTGGCAGGCAGAGGCAGAGGGAGAAGCAGGCTCCCTGCCGAGCAAGGAGCCCGATGTGGGACTCGATCCCAGGATGCTGGGATCATGACCTGAGCCGAAGGCAGCCGCTTAACCAACTGAGCCACCCAGGCGTCCCTTTCTGTTTATTTTTTTAAAAGATTTTATTTATTCATTTAACAGACAGAGATCACAAGTAGGCAGAGAGGCAGGCAGAGAGAGAGAGGAAGAGAAGCAGGCTTCCCGCTGAGCAGAGAGCCCAACACGGGGCTGGATCCTAGGACCCTGGGATCATGACCTGAGCTGAAGGCAGAGGCTTTAACCCACTGAGCCACCCAGGCATCCCTGTTTATTTTTTTCTACCCATTTCTGAGATGAGTGGTGAAGTGATGAAGTGTTATTGTAGATTCATCTATTTCTTTCAAATCTATCAGTTTTTACCTTATAGATTTTTAAGTTCTGTTAAGTGCGTACATGTTTAAGATTGTTACATCTTCTTGGTGGATTGACACTTTTTTATTTTATTTTATTTTTAAAAATTTTTTTAAAGATTTTATTTATTCATTTGACAGATAGAGATCACAAGTAGGCAGAGAGGCAGAGAGAGAGGTGGAAGCAAGCTCCCTGCAGAGAGCCCAATGTGGGGCTCAATCCCAGGACCCTGAGACCATGACCTGAGCTGAAGGCAGTGTCTTAACCCACTGAGCCACCCAGGTGCCCCCACTTTCTTATTTTTATTAAAAAAATTATTTATTTGACAGAGAGAAACAGCAAGAGAAGGAACACAAGCAGGGGGAGTGGGAGAGGGAGAAGCAGGCTTCCCTCCAAGTAGGGAGCCTGATTCGGGACTTGATCCCAGGACACTGGGATCATGACCTGAGCCGAAGGCAAATGCTTAACCAACTGAGCCACCCACGTGCCCCTAAATAAATAAATCTTAAAAAAAATAAAAAGAATGCAGTATAAGCCACATATATAATTTTTCATGTCTTGTCCCTCTTTAGCTCTGATAGTTTCTGTTCCTCTTGAGTCATTTTCTGACATCAATATAACCATTCCATCTTTTTAAAAAAATTTTAATTGTGATAAAATACAGATAACAAAAGAATTTACCATCTTAATCACATGTAAGTGTCCAATTCCGGGGCATTAAGTACATTCACACTGTTGTGCGGCTGTCTCCACCATCTGTCTCCAGAACTCTTTCTTCTTTCCAAATGGAGACTCTGTCCCCATCAAACACTCACTCTCCATCCCTCTTCCCCCTTTCCCCATCCCTAGCACCCACCATCTACTTTCTCTCCCTATGAATCTGACTCATCTTGGTATCTTGTATAAGTGGAATTATATAGTATCTGTCCTTTTGCAACTGGTTTATTTCACTTAGCATAATCTCTTCAAGGTCCATCCATCTTATAGTATGTGTTAGAATTTCCTCCTTTTTAAGGCTGAATAATATTCCACTGTATGTTTATATCATCCATTTGTTTATTCATTCATCCATCAATGGACACCTGGTTTCCTTCCACCTTGTGGTTATTGCAAATAATGCTGCTATGAACGTGAGTGCCCAAATATTTGTTTGAGTCCCTGTTTTCAATTCTTTTTAGCATATACCCCAAAGTTCTAGGAAAATCTATACAGAGTCATCCCATTGTTGAAAAAGTTGTGTATTTATATGTGTTATATGTACATATAATATGTTGATTTAGTATGTATAATTGAACGTGCCTGGGGAAAATACAGATGAATTCTCAGACTCTTAAATTGTGGTTACCTCTGCAAAGTGGGATTGAAGAGGCATTTGAAAAAAAAATCAATTTTTTATGTTAAAAGTAAATAAAATTTAAGGTAATAGTTTATCAGTATCAAGCTAGGCACTTTTTATATACAATCTTCAATCTTTACATCCAACTTGCAGGATAGATGTTATTTTCATTTTGTGGATGAAACCCAGAGGGCTTTAATTTACCTTGGATCAAAAGTTTGGTTAGTAAGCAGATGGCACAGAGGCTGAACCTAAGTCTGTATGACTCTAAAATCCATGTTCTTTGTCCTTTCCAATGTGTCATTGTATTTGATCTATTGATTGAGTTTTATTCTAATTTTAGAAGATTTTTAGTTTTTATTTTATTTTATTTTATTTGAGAGAGAGAGAGGGAAGGAGAAAGCTCAAGTGGGAGGAGGGAGAGGGACAAGCAGACTCCAAGCGGAACGCAGAGGCTGATACGGGGCTCCATCTCAGGACCCTGTGATCACGACCTGAGCCAAAATCAAGAGTCAGAGGCTTGACACACTGAGCCACCCAGGTGCCCCTGCTGACCACATTTTAAATGGATTCAAGTAAAAAGAGGAAATATTTTGAGCATTTCTCATGGCAATTTGCTTTATTTTCAGAATGGCTTTGGAACACACTCCTGGTTTCTGAAGAGAATACCCAACTCCCAATACCCCTTGAGAAATGAATACGTAGGAGAGTTTGTAGATGGATATCGTCATGGGCATGGAAAGTTTTACTATGCCAGTGGAGCTGTTTATGAGGGAGAATGGGTCTCCAACAAAAAACATGGCATGGTGAGTGCAGACGTGTGAAGAACACATTTTATAGATTTTCTAAAGCAAATGAAATACCGTTAAAAGGCATGTCGTTCTCTGTCTGGTAAAGTGCATAATCCATTTTTGCATGAGATGACTTACTGTTTTGTTAAGACGATTACGTGAATTTTAAAATAATTTCTAACATATCATCCGTGTCCTGTATATTTAGAAGTTACTTACTTAGTTTATGTTATGTACATACGTGTCTGTGTTAGGTGGTTTTGGTCACAAGGAACAGAAAAATCTAGCTTAATCAGACACAACTGATAAAGAATAAGTGGGTTTGATTCAGCAACTCTGCGATGTCAGGAGTTTTCTTCCATCTACCCAGGATGTCTCCTACCATGATGTTAGCTTCACCCTTCTGCTGCTCCTCCCTCATGGCCACAAAATGGATGCTGTGGTTCCAGGCTTCATATCCACATACCACTAAGTAGGAGGAGAGAAGAAACTCTTTTCTGAGAAACCTTCCACAAATATCTTTAATTTGGCTGAGCTGACTTGGATCATTTCCTTACCTCTCATCAGACTGACTATTGGCTTGGGTTGGATAAATTCCAAGAGAGAGCCCCTATTCAGTGATGGGCACTCTGCTGGTCACTGGTAGAGTTTAACAAGGCACCTTCTGTTACCTAGGGGTAGCTGGGGAGAGGCTGTGGAGCGGATAGAGAGAAGAGGAGGAAGAAGAGAGAGGATTTACACAGTGGCTGGAGATTCTAGGAGCCTAAGTGCTAAGTGCATGTCTTAAAAACAAACAGAAACCTCCAGGGGCACCTGGGTGGCTCAGTGGGTTAAGCCTCTGCCTTCTGCCCAGGTCATGGTCTCAGGGTCCTGAGATCGAGCCCCGCATCGCGCTCTCTGCCCAGCGGGGAACCTGCTTCCTCCGCCCCCCCGCTTGCCTGTCTGCCTGCTTGTGATCTCTCTCTCTCTCTCTGTGTCAAATAAATAAATAAAATCTTAAAAAAAAACCCAAAACCCAAACTCCAAACCCTCAGAAATGGTACAGATGTAGATTATCAGTGGGTTTCCTGAACTGTGCTTCTTTCTGGTTGCAGGGCCGATTAACTTTCAAGAATGGGCGCGTGTATAATGGCTTGTTTTCCAATGACCACATAGTGGAGTTTCCAAATCTTGAAGCTGAGTTCTTAAGTCACCTGGACCTGTCTCCAGACCTGTCCTTCAAGTGCTGGCACCCTGTATCCTCCCTCAGTGCTGGTAAGGGCAGTGCGCCCCTGGCAGGTGTATGCAAATTAACTTCTACTATTAATGGAATCTACTCATCAAAATACAAAGACCACTTCAGGAAACAGAAGTTTCGGGGTGGGAGACTACTTTCTTAGAAGGTTTTTTTGAATGCTCTTATTTCCCACTTGGGTGGAAAATCATTTCCACATAACACTGGAAAAAAATTTTTTTTTTTACCTTCCAAAAGCATTTTCTTTTCTCCAAAGCACTTTAATTTACTACCTGAAATGGTCACATTGATGACTTTTAACATTGCTTTTCACCATCATCCCCTCTATTTGCCTTTATTTGCTAGAGATTATCAGGAAGCTTGACGGCAGTGAAAGTAATTCTGTGTTAGGGTCAAGCCTTGAGCTGAATCTCAGTTTGTTGCTGAGTATGTATCCTGAGAAAGATCGAGCAGAGGAAAAGAAGCAGGTAAAAATCTTTTGTATTGTTATGTGTTTGTATTTTAGGCTTGAATATTAAGAGCGTCTCCCCAGGCTTGGGGAAATATAGCCAAGGGAGGCTGTCCTGTGTTGAATGTCTTTTACAAGCCCCATAGACACTTTGCCATCCCATTTAATTTGCAAGGGAACCCTAGGGAACATGCTTTGTGAGAAAACAGAAGCCCAGGTAGAGGGACTCGGTGAATTAATTACGTGCAAGTTACCCTCACCCCCAGCTTGGTCTCAAGGCCGAGGCTGTGGCCACCCCAACCATAGGACCTTAATTCTGGTGTGCATTATTATGGGCTGCTGGGATTCCAAAGAACTTCAAACTCCTAGAAATCAGTACAAGTCTAGAAAAGCTTAGAGAGAGAAAATTATGCGTACCTGACTTCATTTGATTAACACCTGGAAAATCACATCCACCAAATTACACATTAGTATCGTGATCCCTGCTTTCACTGGGGCTTGGTAGGATTCTTCCGTGAAAGCATCGTTGATGGCTTGGCTTGCAACAGGAGAACCACTTGTACCTCGAAAATGCAAGGCAGGCGTCCCTTTGCTCTTCCTCTCTCCCGTCTCCTCTGGCCCCAGTTCCTGCAGGTCTCAAAAGGGATGACTCTCCACCCCCCATTCTGTCTTCTTCTTCTGGCCAACGATGTAATTTGGGCTCCTGGGGTGACTCACTTGATCTGCTGCTAGATTCTTGTTAAAAACAAAACAAAACGAAACCTAATATGACTTTCTCTAGTTAGGAAAATAATACACAATATTTGTAGGAAATTTAGAAAATGCACAATAAGAAAAAGTAGAAGAGAGTCTCCACCCAGACAAAATCTGGTGACCATCTTTCTGGTTTTGTTCTGGGCAAACGTAATTAGAATTGGAGCATTCTGCTCATATAATCTCTGTTTTTGTGTATTTAATCATAGCTCTTCAGTGCCATTAAGTACTTTCCTACAATATAATTTTTAGGTGAATAAATAAGCATGCATGAATTCGCTGAAAAAGGAGGGATATTCTTACAGTTTACTTCCTCCCTCCCTCCCTGTTTATATACCTATCATTCACTTTCTACTTTGCAGTGCTTTCCATGTCAAAACAGGTAGGTCTTTAAAAAAAAACTGTGATTTAAAAATATATCTTGACCGTTTTATAATTATAAACATAGCACCTCCTCCTTATTTTTTCAAAAGATTTTATTTATTTATTTATTTGAGAGAGATTGAGAGAGAGCATGAGAGGGTAGAAGGTCAGAGAAGGTCAGAGGGAGAAGCAGACTCCCCATGGAGCTGGGGAGCCTGATGTGGGACTCGAACCTGGAACTCCAGGATCATGACCTGAGCTAAAGGCAGTCGCCTAACCAACTGAGCCACCCAGGCGCCCAGCACATGCTCTTTTTTTGTTTTTTTAAGATTATATTTATTTATTTATTTGACAGAGATCACAAGTAGACAGAGAGGCAGGCAGAGAGAGAGGAGGAAGCAGGCTCCCTGCGGAGTAAAGAGCCTGATGTGGGGCTCGATCCCAGGACCCTGAGATCATGACCTTAAGGCAGAGGTTTAACCCACTGAGCCACCCAGGTGCCCACCAGCACATGCTCTTTAAAGAAAATTCAAACATTGTAGAACTATAGGATCTAGAAAGTAAAAAAAAAAAAAAAGTCCTGTAACTTGACACTTTGGAAATGCCTCTAAACGTGTTCCATGGCTACATGATATTTCATAATATGGACAATATTACAATCTAGGTAGAGAAACTTCTATTTTTTTCTAACCTTTGTGAGAACTTCAGACTCTCGGCAGAGCTGCTGGAGCCCAAGTTTGTCCCTGTCACTGGCTTCTCCACAAGTGAGCATCTCCCACGGCCACGGAACAGGGCCATAGCCAAGCCCGGGGCCTCGCTGCCACACTGAAACGAAGTCGTGGACTTTACTTGAATTTCACTTTTCCTCACGATGCCTCTTTTTCTGTCCCAGGATCCTACCGAGGACCCCACGCTGACTGTGGCGGTCACATCCCTTTAACTTCCTCTGTCTGCGACGGAGCCTCCACCTTCCATGGTCCTTCATGACCTCCAGACTTTGGAAGGTTCTGGAAAGCTCTACTGGCCGTCTAGCTCCATCCTGTTCCATGCCGATGGTAGCTGTGTATACGTATTCAGGACCTCCTAGGAGGGAGAGCAGCCTGCCCCTAGCAGTCCCCCTCTCCTCCCCAAGCTCTCTCCTGAGATAATGCCCAGCACATGAGCAGAAAGCCAGAAAGCCCTTTGCTCTGGGCATGTTTCCAAACGCCTTTATTTTGCTAAATCCTCCCAATAGCCTATGGGCAGAACTGTGATTGTCCCCCTTTGCCCAGGAGGGAGATGGGGCGGAGCACAGGGACAGCCTTTATCCAGGGCAGGCCGCCCTCCCTGCATTCCCAAACACCTCAACCTCTCTGCCCTCCACCTACCCCGTCCCAGCCTCCACTGGGGGGCCTGCTGACCGTGAAGTGCTCATTTGTTCCGTGCTCTGAGGCTGAGTTCAAGTACAGTGTCCTCCAGAGAACTTCCTCCTTGGAATCCACCTGTCCTTCCTCTGCTTCATGAAGAAAATCCTGCATTCTACTCTAGAACAAGGCTTTAGATAAGGCAGCTTTTACATGTTTATCCAACCGAACTGAATTTTAGAAGGTAGGAGTTAGTGCTGGGAGGGACAGATGCCTGATGCAACTGCCCAAGTGGGACTTCTCCATCTGCTTGGGGGCCCCAGTCTTGATCTCACGGTTGTGAGTTCGAGCCCCACATGGGCCTCCACACTGGGTGCAGAGTCTATGAAGCAAACAAACAAGCAACGAAGGCTGGTTGAACCATTCTTGCAATCCCAGGATAAGCCCCGCTAGGTGTGGGCATATAATTTTAGGTATTGCTAGATTTCATATACTCCTATTTTGTTGAGGATTTTTATGTCTATCTTCATGAAAGATACTGATCTGTAGACAAGGGAATTTTATTGCTGCCCATTCAAATAGGATGCTATCATATAGCTGTATGAAAGCAATTTCATTGTACTGATAACAGCACTTTTTTTTTTTTTTTTTTGTAGTAGCAAATTTTTCAGTGTTAATCAGAAACTGCATTTTATTGACCTGGGGTTAAGTGGGGGAGAATATGATATTTGTTGAGCTCATACAGTGATAAGAGGTAAATGTTATTATGTCACATGTGTTATCTTATTAAATTTAGAAAACAGGCGTTGTTTCTTTTACTTTTGTTCTTATTAGGCAAGATTAAGACATGCATGGTTTTCTCTTTGTAGGTAGAATATGCTGTCTTAAGAAATATTACAGAATTGAGAAGAATTTATAGCTTTTACAGCAGCCTAGGTTGTGATCGCTCTCTGGATAACACTTTTCTGATGACAAAGCTTCACTTCTGGAGGTTTCTAAAAGACTGCAAATTTCATCACCATAAGATAACTCTTGCTGATATGGACAGGGTATTAAGTAGTGAGTATTCCAGGTCCTTTGTGTCTTTTTGGTTATTATTTTTTTAAAGATTTATTTATTTGAGAGAGAGCAAGAGAGCGGGCTTGAGCAGGGGGGAGGGGCAGAAGGAGAGGGAGAAGCAGACTGCCCGCTGAGCAGGGAACCTGATGTGGAGGTTGATCCCAGGACAGTGAGATCATGACCTGAGCCAAAGGCAGATGCTTAACCGACTGAGCCACCCAGGCGCCCCCAACATCTTTTGGTTCAAGGAATAGCATAACATCATGTCACTACAAAACCAGTCAAGAAATGGGGAGGGAGGGAGGCAGGCAAATGCTGGGAGAGGCGTTCTAGAAATCAACACACGGTGGTCTTCTCAAGTTACTTAAAATGTATTTGAGACAATCTTGTGAAATAACAGCAGCAGTAAAAGACCAACTACAGCAGGGCCTGTGGGCCGAATCCAGTCCCCTGTCTGTTCTTATAAATAAAGTTTTATTGGAACACAGCCATGCCCATTTTCTCATGCACGGTCTGTGGCTGGTTTTGCCCTATGATACCAGAAATGAGGGGTTGAGACAGAGACTGTGTGGCCTACAAAGCCTAAAATACACGCTGCTGGCTCTCGATGGAGAAGTTTGCCTGCCTGTGATCTATCAAACCCACCAACACTGTTGAGATCAGAAGTGGAGAGGATCAGGAAGGGCTTGGCACAGCCTCGAAAACACTTGAGGTTGTCTTGGGCTTGGGCTTGATTTCAAATGTGAAAGTTCGTGCAATAAACTTAATAGTTTTGAAGGTTTTACTTTTTTCAGATAAATTCTGGGAAGCAGGCCTTGAAAACTTCAAATTATCTATTTGAACCACAGAATATTAGAACTAATACATATTTCCCTGAAATTTAAGTGTTTGGCAGAGACTTAGAATCCATTTAGAATTAGAATCATTAGTCAGATGAGGCTCAGACCACCTTGAAAAACACTGGCACAAGGTATCTTATAAGTTTCTTGAAAAGTGACCAGATCGCGATCTTTCGAGCGGTACTTACAGTTTAGGCGGATGTGTATATGCTGTTCACAGTACTCGCTAGGAAAAAAAGATCCTCATACTCAGTTCTTTGAATTGTATACCAGGAGCAAATAAAATAGGGTTTAGAAAATACCAGGCATCAAGAATGAAATCTTGAGCTGAAACTAGTAATACATTCCATGTTAATTAATTGAATTAAAAAAAATTTTTTTTAGATTTTATTTATTTATTTGACAGAGATCACAAGTAGGCAGAGAGGCAGGCAGAGAGAGAGAGAGGAGGAAGCAGGCTCCCCGCCAAGCAGAGAGCCCGATGCGGGGCTCGATCCCAGGACCCTGGGATCATGACCTGAGCCGAAGGCAGAGGCTTTAACCCACTGAGCCACCCAGGCGCCCCTAAAAAAAATTTTTTTTAAAAGAATAAAATCATGGTATGTTCAAAACATGGTATTATATATGAATGTTTCTAAAAGGGTAAATCTTAAAAGCTCTCAAGAATTAAAGAGGGATTTTTGTGACTGTGTAGGTGAATGATGTCAGCAAGACTTATTGTGGTGGTCATTTTTTGACATATAGGGAATCGTACCACACACCTGAAACTAATACAACATTATATGTCAATGATACCTCAATTAGAAAAATACTAAGCATCCTTTCCAATTTTCTTTATTTCAGCCAATAGTGACATTCCAGTGGAAGAAATCCATTCTCCATTTACAACAATACTTTTGAGAACATTTCTGAATTATCTCCTACAGTTGGCTTACCACATCCATCACAAAGAATTCCAGTACGTAGTACTTCTGGAGCACTGGGAGGGTGCGGCAGAGTTCATCGTGCTGTAGCCACAGCGGTAACTTTTCTGCTTTCCTTCAATGTGCGTTATCACTTTATATACTTCTGAAGTGAAGGACCGGAAACAAAAGCGTTTCACAAATAACCATAAAACCATGAGATACCGGGTTAAAATTTGGGAGACCCCTCAGATATGAATCATGTTTCCATCCTAAATACTGTTCTTCAGAGTTTTAATCAGAAATGGTCAACACCAACTCTTCCTTTTTTTTTTTTTTTTTATATTTTATTTATTTATCAGAGAGATAGAACAAAAAAAAGAATTCAAATTTTTTTTTTTTAGATTTTATTTATTTATTTGACAGAGTGAGAGATCACAAATAGGCAAAGAGGCAGGCAGAGAGAGAGAAGCAGGCTCCCCGCCAAGCAGAGAGCCTGATGCGGGGCTCCATCCCAGGACCCTGAGATCGTGACCTGAGCTGAAGGCAGATGCTTAACCACTGAGCCACCCAGGCACCCCAAAACTTTTTAATTTTGAAATAAATTTAGTTTTACAGAAGTGTTGCTATGTTAGTATGGTGATTCCTAGACACCTGTCACTCAGCTTCCTTAACAATCTTACACAACGGTGGTGCGCTTATCGAAGTGAAGGAATGAACGTTGGTATAATACTGTTAACGAAATCACACATTTCATTAGGGTTTCCCAAGTTTTTCCACTGATGTCCCTTTTCTGTTCCATGTTCTTTATGTTTTGTTGTCCCACCTCCTAAGTCCCTACAACCTGTGATAGTTTCTTGGATTTTATCTTTTATGACGTTGACACTTTGGAAGACCGTCAGTCACTTATTTTGTAAAATGTCCCTTGCTTTTCGTCTGCTGATGTGTTTTCATCACTGCACTGAGGCTTGGGTTTTGGGGAAGAATGCCATGGAGGCGAGCTGCCCTTGACATGCCATGGAGGCGAGCTGCCCTTGACATCACATCCCATCAGGGGTGCATGACATTGGACTGTCTTATTGCCAGTGATGCCAACCCTGATCGCTCAGTTAAAGTGGCAGCAGCCAGAATTCTCTACCGTAAACACTGTTTCTCCCTTTCTGTGCTCTCATCGTTCGAAGCAAACTGCTAAGTGCACTCCACACTCCAGGAGAGGGCAGTTAGGTTCTACCTCCCGGACAGAAGGGTGACTAGCTCTTTCTCAACAGAAACAGAAGCCCATCGCTCTTTCTGTGTTTTACCAAAGTGATGACTGAGAACATTCACCCGAATGCCTGCCGTGTAAAAGGTAAATACAAAACCAACAACGTTATATTTATTATCAATTTTTCCCCCCAACATGTAGCTTTGTAATCAGTTTTTGGCTGCTTATCTTTCCCTCATGTCCTTAGGCAGCTTATTTAGCGGGCAGGCGCGGACGCTCTATTCCATGACTTACATCGACAAGTGCTGGGAGATCTATACAGCTCACTGCAGACCACACGCAGCTCCTCCCCACGAGCCCTCCATGAAGATGCGACACTTCCTCTGGATGTTGAAAGTATGACTTATGACTGAGACTGGTTTTATAGTAATAAGAATTTTGGCTTTTTTTTTTTTCTTTTTGAGAGAGAGCACGTGCTCAAGAGTTGGGAGGGGAGAAGCAGAGGGAGAGGGAGAGAATGAATCTCAGCAGATTCCTTGCTCAGGATGGAGCCTGACTCAAGGTTCGATCTCATGACCCTGAGATCATGATCTGAACTGAAATCAAGAGTCGGACGCTTAACTGACCGAGCCACCCAGACGCCCTGGCATTTTGGTTTTCATTAAAGAAATATTCTGCCTATGGTACACAAATGATGAGGTGAAGATCTGGGATGGATTTTCATAGCCACTGAATGTTTGTTGAGCCTCTATGGGCAGAAGTGAGACATCCCAGGATCTTCGACAGACCTGAGGCAGAGGGAGCACTGGCTCCATGTGCTTCCCAGTGAGGGGGGGGCATGGGCTGCCCCAGTGCCTTTGCTGATGCAGACCTTGCCATGTAAGAGAAGATAGGGTGGGGAGGGAAGGGATTGTCATCTAAAAAAATGGTTGTTGATCAAAAAGTAATTTATTTTTTTAATTTTTTAAAGATTTTATTTCTTTGACAGACATAGATCACAAGTAGGCAGAGAGGCAGGCAGAGAGAGAGGAGGAAGCAGGCTCTCCGAGGAGCAGAGAGCCCGATGCAGGGCTCAATCCCAGGACCCTGGGATCATGACCTGAGCCGAAGGCAGAGGCTTTAACCCACTGAGCCACCCAGGCGCCCCGATCAAAAAGTAATTTAAAGAAGTTATTGGTTTATAAAATAGGACATCTAGTTTTTTTAAGGATTTTTATTTATTTATTTGACAGAGATCACAAGTAGGCAGAGAGGCAGGCAGAGAGAGAGAGAGAGGAGGAAGCAGGCTCCCTGCTGAGCAGAGAGCCCGACTTGGGGCTCAATCCCAGGACGCTGGGATCATGACCTGAGCTGAAGGCAGAGGCTTAACCCACTGAGCCACCCAGGCGCCCCCAGTATTCTTTTTTTAAAAATATTTTTTAAAAAGATTTCATTTATTTAATTGACAGAGACCACAAGTAGGCAGAGAGGCAGGCAGAGAGAGGAGGAAACAGGCTCCCCGCTGAGCAGAGAGGCCAATGCAGGGCTTGATCCCAGGACCCTGGGATCATGACCTGAGCCGAAGGCAGAGGCTTTAACCACTGAGCCACCCAGGCGCCCCTTTTTAAAAAGATTTTTAAAAAGAGAGCCCAAGAGAGGGAACACAAGCAGTGGGAGTGGGGGAGGGAGAAGCAGGCTTCCCACTGAGCAGGGAGCCCGATTCAGTGCTCAGTCCCAGGACCCTGGGATCATGACCTGAGCAGAAGGCAGACGCTTATTGGCTGAGCCACCCAGATGCCCCTTTACACAATATTCTTTTTTTTTTTTTTTTTACGATTTTATTTATTTGACAGACAGAGATCACAAGTAGGCAGAGTAGCAGGCAGAGAGAGGGGGAAACAGGCTCCCCGCTGAGCAGAGAGCCGGATGCAGGACTCAATCCCAGGACCCTGGGATCATGACCTGAGCCGGAGGCAGAGACTCAACCCACTGAGCCACTCAGGCGCCCCTACACAATATTCTTGTACTAACTATTGGCGGTTTTTGTTTTGATTTACACCTGTGGGAAGATAAATAAGAAAACTAGAAGAGTTGAATACTAATAGGGAATAGAGTGTTTTCAAAAAGCCTTAACAGTGTTGTATGTGTACGGAAAATAGACCATCACCTAGTGTCTACTACAGGAAAAGAGCTTGTTAGCAGTATGTGAGTTTGGGGGGAGGAGTATTGTACAGCTGTTTATTTGTTCACTTCCCCCCTTTCTTCATGGCCTCTTATTGAAGAGACGAGGTCATCCATCCCCCTAGATGGGTCAGACTTCTGGTTCGAGCTGGCGGCATCCTCCCAGAGTTCATTACCATGTTCTTCTTTTCCCCGTATTTCCACTAATGCAGTATAGTTAGAAGCTTGTTGGGATTCTGGGTTTCTTCCCCTGACAAAGCCACAGGTGGTTCTGTGTAATTTCATTGCGTCGCCTCAGGAATGTTCCTGGTTAGGGATGTTGAGATGGACCAGTGGGTTCATGTGGAGTCGGCATGATCCTTCCGTTAGAACATATAAGCCTGGTTTGCATGTTGCTAAGGAGAGAGCAGAGAGTGGGTCAGCTTGGAGCCAGCCCTGGCCAGCCCTTGTTTTCAGCAGCACTAAATTAGGGGAGACTGCGTGTCCTGGGCCAGATGCTCTCTGGTTCATTATCTCTGAGCACAGAGCTTCTGTTTGCAGCTCTGATGCGGACAGGGTCTTCTCAGAGAGTGTTCCTGTGTGCAGCCCTCCCTGGAGTGTTACTTTCGGGGGGCCCCCTTCCTGAGTGTCGACAGAATTCTGACTTCCTGAGTCCCCCAGTCCAGTGTTTCCCCACCTGTGCAGCTGGGAGATATCTCACATCTGGATCACACACTCTCCCAACCCCTGTGTCCTATGTTTATGCCCCTAAAGACACTTTTCTTTTTAGAGGGACCGGGGAAGGTCTAGAGAGGAAAATAGTAATGTTAATCTAGAATGTTTTTCAAAAGGACCAGTTTCAAAGACACCCATTTCTAGAACATCTACGTAAAGTGTTACCTGGATATCAATTAACATTAAAATTATGTAGCTGTTTAGGAGCACCTGGGTGGCTCAGTCAGTTAAGCATTTGCCTTCTGCTCAGGTCGTGATCGCAGGGTCCTGGGATTGAGTCCTGAGTTGGGCTCCCTGCTCAGTGGGGAGCCTGCTTCTCCCTCTCCTGCTCCCCTGCTTGTGCTCTCTCTCTCTCAAATAAATTTAAAAAAACTTTTAAAAATATAATGATTTGTAGTTATAGAGCATTTTGGTTCAGCTGGTTATGTCTTTGCAGGATTTTAAAATGATAAATAAAGAATTAACAGCAACCAAGTTTGTGGAGGTCATCGCAGAGGATAATCCTTTCATACATGACGGCGTTGACAGCAACTTCGAACCCGAGGTTTGTAAAGCCACGTCACACATAATGCAGGTGCAATTTAGGCTGTTTTGCTTTGGATACTGAGAACCAAGATTTGACCGAAAAGCCTTCTAACCCGAGTACGTAACTATGTGTACGCCTGTATGCATGTGTGTATATGCACACGTGTGTACCCGTGTGTGTCTATACGGCTCTATTTCCTTTATCGTATTAGAAAACTAGAGTTAGGGGTGCCTGGGTGGCTCAGTGGGTTAAGCCTCTGCCTTCGGCTCAGGTCATGATCTCAGGGTCCTGGGATCGAGCCCCACATCGGGCTCTCTGCCCAGCAGGGAGCCTGCTTCCCTTCCCTCTCTGCCTGCCTCTCTGCCGACTTGTAATTTCTCTATCAAACAAACAAAATCTTAAAAAAAAAAACCAAACTAGAGTTAATATAAAAAAGAATATTTCAGACGTCAGGAAATAACGAATGAAGTCAAAAGAATATAAAACGACAGTTGACCCTTGAACAACACAAGGCTTAGGAATGCCGACACCCCCACGCCGTCAGAAGTTCAGGTATAACTTTGACCCCCGCCAGGACTTCACTACTCACAGCCTGGAGGGGACTGGAAGCCCAGCCGATAACACGAACAGGCGATTAACACACATTCTGTATTTCATACTGTGTTCTTACAGTAAAGTGACCTAAAGAAAAGAAAACATTAAGCACATCATAGGGAAAACGCGCTTACAGCGCTGTCCTGCACGTGTGGAATAAAACCTGCGCGTCAGGGGCCCCAGGCAGTCCCCACCCGCCTCGTTCCAGGGTCAAGTGTAGGATGCTAGTTCTTGGATAATGGAGCAAGTTAATACATGCGTATGTTTCTCAGCCTGACCTGTCCTGTACCCGTGTCAGAGACACTAACTGATCTCCTCCAGCGAATTAGCCTAAGTGTCTTCACTTTTCCGCACTCTTTGCCGAGGGGCTCTGGGCAAGTCGGCCACCCCAGGCTCGGTCTTTTCTTCTGTACGTGGAGGTGGGGCAACTAGTTGATCCCTGTTTTCAGGACGCGCTATCCCTCCCGATGTCCCCTCTCCCAGGCCCTGCTGCCAGGGGTCTATTCTTTGTCCCTGTGCACTTGCCTCTTCTGGACAGGTCCTCGAGATGGCTAAACGGCTGACACTGTTTGCATTCAGGTCCCCAGTGACCCCGCGATGACCCACCCAGGGGGCCCTGCCTTGGCGCCTGAAATGCTGTCCCTGCCACCTGAGACACGTTCTTCCCTCTGTGTCCCTGGTCTTTGACTTCCCTCACCGCCGGGGCCTGTCCCACTTCTTCCTGTCCAAGTGCCGTAGACTCATGCCGGGGTCCCCTTCTCTAGCTGTGCTCACCCCTCATCTCATGATCTTAACTGCCAGCGTTCTGAGGACGAGGCCAGCATTTGCGTCTCTATCCTGAATCACGCTCTCCAGCCCCTAGGGCTTCTAGCAGCCCAGAATGTCCCACATTTGTGACTTCTGTCCCCTGCCGGTGTACCTCAGCCCCCCGTGTGTGGAGTGGGGACGGCACCCCGGCCTTTGGTTGTCGGGCCCCGTCCCTGTCTCAACGACTCCTCTCTCTCGTACCCCACATTCAGATCTCCAGGAGATCCTGTTGGCTCCACAGAGCATTTCTAGAATGTGGTATCTCCCACCACTTGCACTGCCTCTGCCCAGGCCGACTGTCACTTGGAAAGCTGCCCACTCATGTTCCTAATGCACCCCTTACCCTCCTACCTCCCAGGGCAGCGGCCGGGTCACGTCCCTCCCCTGCTCACACCCCCAGGCTTCCCATCTCACTTGGAGCACAGGCCCTCATGACACGGATGGTGCCACCTTTCTGAGTCCTTGTCTGACCACCGAGTCACACCTACCTCTACACTGTCCCGGGAACATACATGTCACGCTCCTATCTCAGATCATTTGGACTTTGCTGTGGCTCATCTGCCATCTTGGCGGGGAGCTTAAATAATCAAAATGTAGTGCCTGCTGTTCTGAAAGCGAATAGTCAGAAATAAGGTAGAGCTGGTTTCTCCCGGGACTGTGAGAAAGGCTGTGCTCCAGGCCTCTCCCCCTGGCTTGTAGGTGGCCATCTTCTCCCTGTGCCTCTTCACATTGTCTTCCTCTGTGGGTCTGTCTCTGTGTCCCAACTTCCCTCCTAAAGGGACAGCAGCCATGTTGGATTAGGACCCACCCTAATGATCTCATTTCAACTGATCTGTAAGGACATAATCATACAATAAGGTCACATTCTGAGGTACTGGGGGTGAGGACCCCAACTCTTTTTTGGGAGACACAATTCAGCCCATAACAGTCTTCCCTTTGGTCACCCCTGAAATTCATGGCCTTTGTGTGTGTAAAATGTATTCAACCCTTCCCAGCATCTCCCAAGGGCTTAGTCATTCCAGCATTCATACTAGGGGAGCTTCTCACCTGCCTCCGTGCTGCTCCCACCTCACGACGCCTGTAAGACCCCTTCTGCTCTTATCCAAACTGTAAGAATAACTTCATCTTGAACAAAAATTTTAGGCCAGTATTCTCAAGTTGACAGGCAAAATCACAAGCCAGGGCACACACAGTAGACTAGCGTTGCAAACATAGGGCACAGTTTTTATCCACTTGACGTGGACACAACCATCACAGTGGCAGGTGGGGTGGTGTGTCTTCAAAGTTTGCTCTCTGCGGGGAGAGGAAGGGTAGGAATGGTGTGAGCAGAACAGCTAATAAGAAAACAAAACTCTTCTTGTTATCGGTCATGCTTTCAAAGTGGATGTTTGGGGTCACCTCAGGTGACAGTAGGTACCTGGGTAGGGGCAGGGATCCACTGACCTGTGCTAAATTTTACTTAAGATAACAGCTAAAAATCCCACCAACTATGGGGCGCCTGGGTGGCTCAGTGGGTTAAAGCCTCTGCCTTCGACTCAGGTCATGATCCCAGGGTCCTGGGATCGAGCCCCACATAGGGCTCTCTGCTCAGCGAGGAGACTGCTTCTCCCTCCCCCTCTGCCTACTTGTGATCTCTCTTGTCAAATAAATAAATAAATAAAATCTTAAAAAAAATCCCAGCCACTAATGATTCGACACGTGGGATGACAGGCACTTTACATTAGGATCTCCTCTCCTCATGACAAAGTATACGGTGCTGACCGCATCTTACCGGTGGAGAAACTGATGCTCAGTGTGGTTCCACCAGCAAATGGCAAAGCCTTTGGAGGAGGGGCCTGCCACATGGGTAGGACGCCTGGGGGCTTGGCAGGTAGTGAGTGAGTGTTAGGTGGGGTCCCAGGAAGAGTCGAATTTGGGCACAAGAAACTAAAAGTGTCCTGCCTTTGAGCTAAGCAAATGTCTCATTTACCAGCTTGACCCATCTTTGGGCAGGTGTCAGCAAACTGTTAGCCTAGGGGACACTGGGACTGCGGGGGATGCTAAGCGGGTCCCTGGGCAGTAGGCAGAGGCTGGCCTGGCATCTCTGGTCAAATCAGCGAGCCTCTTCCAGCCAAGACTCAAAGCGCTCTGGGTTCAGGACAAAAAGACAGGGCAGGTGGCTGGTCAAAGTCCAGACAAGCTGGCCCGCCCATGCAGGTGCTACCTGAATGGAGGCAGGTCCGTGCGTCAGGTATGCAAACAGCAGGGAGGGGCTTGGTTGTCACGTGGGTAACTCTTGCACTGGTCACTTGGGTCCACAGATGGGTTCACGTCTCTTAAGTTGTTCAAGGAAAAAAAAAAACCTGGAGCACCTGGGTGGCTCAGTGGGTTAAACCTCTCCTCCGGCTCATGATCTCAGGATCCTGGGATTGAGCCCCGCATCGGGTTCTCTGCTCAGCGGGGAGCCTGCTTCCTCCTCTCTCTCTCTCTCTCTGTGATCTCTGTCTGTCAAATAATAAAATTTTTAAAATCTTAAAAAAAAAAAGGAAAACCCTTTTGAAAATGTCCTCAATTAACTAATATACAGTGTTTCCATCAAGCTAGCAAAATGACTTATAAACCTAAACCAGAACACCCATAATCTTTTAAATGTTGTAGGTTTTTATTCAAATTGGTGTGTGCTCATGATGCTTGAGTGCTGAATGAGGTGGTGGTATTCTCTGGAGACAGAAACCAAGAGCCAGTTGAAGTGCTGGTCCACCTCAGGGTGTGTCAGAATAAATAAGACCCTTTATGTTTTCTTATGTTTCAGCTGGTTTTCCTGGAATTCTTTGAAGCTCTTTTAAGCTTCGCTCTCATCTCTGTTACTGAACAAATGACGAAAACCTATTTAAATTTGCCGAATGATGACCTATCTGGAAACAAATATGGAAGTCCTCACACGGCAAATCAGGTAAATTTATCTTAGAATTTACAGAACAAGAAATGGTTTCATTCTGGAATGGTTCAACCAGATCAAAACTATCTTGGGCTTTTATGAACCCTTCAGGAAATAATTTAAGCCTTCTTTTCACAATTTGAAAAGGTGTATTGTCTTTTCCTTTAAGTTAGGTTCTTGGTCATGACCAAGGGCGTAGACTCCGAGCCACAGTAGCAGGGGTATCCTAATGAAGGTCAGAATGCCTGCCAACATGTTGGGTGGACCAGGAGGCTTAGAACATCTGAGATGTTTTGTTATGGAAATGTTTCATTACCCAATCTAGTGTTTATAAGAGTGGAGAGCCCATTCCAGAGTGAAGATGCTAAGAAACAGGTCCTGAGTGTATACATAAGACGCTAGCTGGTTCTTTTAGGATGAGGCCGGCTTAGAGGACAGTCCTGCTGGACATGAGGCCCCGCCTCAGGACGGCAGTGGAGCGGGGGCAGTGTCGGCCACCCTACTGAAGGATCCGGCTGTTGGAGCAAATTGATACAAGCTAGTTTTGGGTGGGGGTTTCAGGTTAAGTCGGCTTGGAGTTCTGATGTTGGAGCCACATTTCATTTGCAGCCACAGGGAGAGTCTTGGGGGCCAGTGGAACCTCGCAGCTGAGAAATTCTTCAGACCTGCCCATACAAGGTCACTGTTTTGTAAAGAGTGCCTCTGATGTGCCTCAGGCTCCTCATGTGCTGAGAGCTTCAGGTTCCACTTGGCCTTACAGTCCGCCCCACCAACTAGATCTGCCTTGTCCAGGTGGAGGATATGACTGATGGCCTCTCCAGGTCATCTGGGAGCCTTATCATGGGCCACGGTCCGGGGCTTTGCTCTGAGGGAAATCAGTGTCCACCCGGAATCCATCCATGATTTCATGGATGGCAGTACGTGGACTCTCATAACCGAGTGTGAACACTGGTCTTGGGGTCATCCCCAGGAACCAACCGGTCATGTTCACTTCTGGCATTTCATATGTCATTCCAAATGTCCAACAAGGCAAATCATTCTATTCATACAATGGAGGATGACTCGGCAGGGAAATAACTCAACAAGGGTTATTTCACAAGGGTACAACAGGGATGAATCAAAATAATTCTGCTGGGTGAAAGAAGTTAGACAAGAAAAAGGTACAATTATAGGAAATTCTAGAAAGCACAAAGTAATCAGTAGTGACAGAAAGCAGACCAGTGGTTGCCTAAGGATGAGGGAGGATTCCCGAGGGGCACAGGAAGCTTGGGGGTGGACATGTTTGCCGTCTTGATTCAGGTGATCGTTTCACAGGTGTAGACATGTTGAAAGTCATCACACAGTATACTTTATGTGTAGCTTAATTATAAATTATATTTCATTGAAATTGTGTGTGGGGGCGCCTGGGTGGCTCAGTTGGTTAAGTGTCTGACTTTGGCTTGGGTCCTGATCTCAGGGTTCTGGGATCAAGCCCCGTGTCAGGCTCCCTGCTCAGCAGGCGGTCTGCTTCTCTCCCTCTCTCTCTCTGCCCCTCCCCCTGCTTGTGCTCTTGCACTTCCAAATAAATATCTTTACAATTTTATTTATTTATTAGATTTTATTTATTTATCTGACAGAGATCACAAGTAGGCAGAGAGACAGGCAGAGAGAGAGAGGAGGGGAAGCAGGCTCCCCGCTGAGCAGAGAGCCTGATGTGGGGCTCAATCCCAGGACCCTGGGATCATGACCTAGGCCAAAGGCAGAGGCTTTAACCCACTGAGCCACCCAGGCACCCTAAAATTTTATTTATTTTTAAAGGTTTTTGAAAGGTTATTTTGAAAGGTTTTAAAGGTTTTGAGAGAGAGAGACAGTGTCGGCACTTAAACAACTGAGTTGGACACTTAACCCACTGAGCCACCCAGGTGCCCCAGTAAATAAAATCTTAAAAAAAAAGAAAATCATGTGTGTTTCCACAGTAGCCCAAATCCTCCTCTGTGTTTGTCGTTGCTCAGAACATCCAGAACAGGAGTCCAAGTGTAGGAACGAGCCAGGAGTCGGATCTGCAGGACGGCAGCACCAAGTCCTCTTCAAGCAAGCTAGGACTCATGCTTGACCTCAGCAAAATGAGATCCGAGGTTCGCATTTACAACTAACTAGGTTAGCTGGCTGCAGTACCAATGAGCTTGGCGTAGCTAGTGTGTGGTCAGCGCACTTCCGTACGCTGGTGGTCTGCAGGGACGCCCAGACCTGTCCCCCTGTGGACTTCCGGTTCCAGTGCGGGCCGTGGGGGGGACCAGTGAACGGCAGCGAGAGCTAACACTCCCGGGGTGTTTACTGCCCAGTGTGGGCTCGTTTAACACCCCAAACCACCTTCGGGTACTGTGACTGTCTTCAGTGGGGAGCTGAGGCCCGGGAAGTTGAGGTGACCTGCCCAGCCACGTGTCTGGTAAGCAGTGGAGCGGGGGTCTGTGCGCGGCGGTGTGACTCCAGAATTCGCGCTCGTCCCGCAGTGCTGCACTTCCGCCCACTCGTGAGGTGTGCGTGGTGTGGTGAGGAGCAGGGCAGGTGAGGAGGGACAGGATGACGTAGCGACAGGTCTCCTGAGGCGGCATTTGAGCACACACGGAGCGGGAAAGCAACCACGGGGTTAGCTGGAGGAAGACTGTTCTGTGCCGAGACCCTGAGGTGGGGGTGTGCTGGGGTTGTTGAAAGGCAGGTGGCTCGGCAGGTGCGGCCACATCGCAGTGGACTCAGCGGGGCCGTGGGGCCAGACCAGGAGGCGACCCGGCCACAGTGAGGACCTGGCTTGCTTTCTGAGTGAGACGAAAAGGCCCCGGAGCAGAGAGGGCCTGTAGGCTTCCTATGGCTTTGCTGTTTAAAAAGTGGTAAGGGAGGGGCACCTGGGTGGCTCAGCTGGTTAAGCAACTGCCTTCGACTCAGGTCATGATTCTGGAGTCCCGGGATCGAGTCCCACATCGGGCTCCCTGCTTGGTGGGGAGTCTGCTTCTCTCTCTTTCTCTCTCAAGTAAATACATAAAATCTTAAAAAAAAAATAAAAATAAAAATCGGTTAGGGAGCTCCTGGAATGATGTGCAGGTTTGTTGAAGGCTGTGGAGTTTGAGAGGGAAAGACACAGCCAAGATGATTCTAGGCCTTTTGGCCTGAATGGTTGGAAGATACAGTTGTCACTTACTGTGAAGGGAAGCCTGGGGTGGGGGATGGGAGTTTGGGGGACAAAATTAGGGAGCTCCTTTTGGACACATTAGGCTTAAAGTGCCTGATCAGACATCCAGGTGGTATAGATGGAGACTCAAGCCTGGGATTCAAGGGCAAGATCTAGTTGGAGGCAAAAATGTGGGTGTGAACAGCATAAATCTGGTTAAAAATGCCATTAACATCGGAACGTACGCACAGTTAACTGTATGTAGACTCTTTCCCAACTGACCCAGGGAAGACTTTAACATCTTTGGTTTCTTGGGAGGAGCGTTTTAGTGGGTACAATAACTGTTATTCATTTCCTTAATTGTACAAATAGCAAAACTGAAGCAGGTTAAAAATAGTCAAAAATAGTTTCTTAAAAGGGAATGGTCTCATTAATAATTTTCTAATTATTTACAAGGTAGCAAATTGGCTTTAGTCCACAATGATGCAGAAGTCACACTTTGTTTTATGATTTCCTTTTATGTAAAAGCCCAAGATCAAGAAGTCTCTAAGTGATGAAAGAATTTCCAAAATGAACTTTAAATCTGCAGGAAAAGGGCTAATCTTTTTTTTGTCTCAAAATGGTGAGTATTTTAATGACTGAACTCTAATGTTTGCATATTGTTGCTTATAAATGATAGAAGGTTTATGAAATTGTACGACTATATTTAATAATATAATTAGGCTGGCAGTGCTGCTTCCAGCCCTGGCATCTGCTTGATGGAGTCCACTTTCAAGGCATGATCTTGCTGAGGTGGTTTTTGGATTTTTCCAGTTTTATTGAGATGTAAATGACTTAAAGCCCAAGTCTCAGGTGTATAGCATAATGATCTGCTATGCATATATTGTGAAATGATCACCACAGTATGCTTTGCTGACATCCATCATCTCATATAGATAACCAAAAAAATTTTTTTTCCTTGTGATGAGAACTCTTAAGATCTACTCTTAAAATTTTTTGTCTATATCACACAGCAGCGTCAACTGTAGTCGTCACACTGGAGATTAGATCCCTGTGCTTACTTACTGGAAATTTGTACCTTTTGACCACCCTTATCCAGTCTCCCCTACCCCCAACCCCAGCCTCGGGTAACCACAATCTGGTCTCTTTTTCTTTCTTTTTATTAACATATAATATTTGCCCCAGGGTGGTCTCCTTTTCTGTGAGCATTTTGGTTTTTCAAATTCTACATAGAAGTGAGATCATACGGTGTTTGTCTTTCTCTGGCAAGCTTATTTCACTTAGCAAAAGGCCCTGAAGGCCCATCCATATTGTCACAAATGTCAGGGTTTCCTCCTTTTTAACAGATGAGTAAAGTTCCATTGTATATATGCCACACCTTTTTTTTTTTAAATTTTAAAAGATTTTATTTATTTGTTAGAGAGAGAGAGCGAGCGAGCACAGGCAGACAGAGAGGCAGGCAGAGGCAGAGGGAGAAGCAGGCTCCCTGCCGAGCAAGGAGCCCGATGTGGGACTCCATCCCAGGATGCTGGGATCATGACCTGAGCCGAAGGCAGCCGCTTAACCAATTGAGCCACCCAGGCGTCCCTGCCACACCTTCTTTATCCATCTATCTGTTGACACTTATGTTGTTTCCGTGTCTTGGCTGTGGATGACGCTGCAATGAAACGTGGCGGGGGGCACACATCTCTTCCACATTGCTTTTCTTTCCTTCTGGTACGTTCCCAGGACTAGAACTGCTGGGTTATAGGATTCTTCTATTTTTAATTTTCTAAGGAACCTCCATACTATTTTCCAGAGGGAATGCACCAATTTACATTCCCTCCAACAGGGCACGAGGGCTCCCCTTTCTCCATATCTTTCTCCATATCTTTGCTACTCTTCAGTGCTCATCGTTCTGACAGGTGTGAGGTCATCTCTCATTGTGGTTTCATTTGCATTTCCCTGATGGTAAGTGATGCTGAGGGCTTCTTTTTCATGTACCCATTGGCCACTTGTATGTCTCCGTTGTTAGTGTATAGAAACCATACTGATTTTCACATGTTACTTTTATATCCTGCAACTTTCCCGGATTCATTAATTAGACCTATGAGTTTTTTGGTGTAGTATTCAGGATTTCCTAAATATAAAAGCATGTCATCTGCAAATAGAGACAATTCTACCTCTTCCTTTCCAGTTACGATATTTTAAATTTCTTTTTCTTGCCTAATTGCTCTGGCTAGGATCTTCCAGTACTATGTTGAATCATAGTGAGAGTGGATCCTTCTCTTGTTCCTGATCTTAAAGGAACAATTTTTAGTCTTTAACTATTGAGCGTGTTGTTAGCTGAGGGCTTATAATATATAGCCTTAAAATAGAAAATATTTTATTTATTTATTTGAGAGAGAGAGCACAAGCAGGGGGAGGGGCAGAGGGAGAGGAAAAGTGATAAGCAGACTTCCTGCCAAGTGGGGAGCCCGGTGTGGGGCTTGATCCCAGGACCCTGAGATCATGACCTGAGCTTAAGTCAGTTACCAGCCAACCTGGCCACCCAGGCACCCCATATATAACTTTTACCATATTGAGGTACGTTCCTTCTGTACCTAATTTGTTAAGGTTTTTTTTTTTTTTCATGAATGAATATTGAATTTTGTCAAATGTCTTTTCTGAGTTTACAGAGACGATCATATAATTTTTTCTTTGATTCTATTAATGTGATGTATCACATTGATTGATTTGTGTATGTTGAACCATCTTTGCCTCCCAGGGATAAATCCCAGTTGACTATGGTGAATGATCCCTTTAATATGCTGAATTTAGTGCGCTAGTACTTTGTCGAATATTTTTGCTCCTATATTCAAAAGGGATAGTGGCCTGTAGTTTTCTTTTCTGGTAGTGTCCTTTTCTGACTTTGGGAGAAGTGTAATGCTGACCTCATAAAATGAGTCTGGGAGTGTTCCCTCCTCTTCAGTTTTTGGGAAGAGAGACGGATTTGCATTAATTTTTTTCCAAATGTTTGGTAAAGTTCAACAGTGAAACTCTGGTCTTGGGCTCTTCTTTGCTGGGAGACTTTGGTTGCTAATTCAACCTAATAATTGGTCTGTTCAGATTTTCTATTTCTTCTTGATTCAGTCTTGGTACGTTGTATATTCCTAAGAATTTCTCCATTTCTTCTAGGTTATTCAGTTTGTTGGTGTATAATTGTTCCTAGTAGCCTCTTATGATCTTTATATTTCTGTGGTATTACTCATCTTTGATTTCACTTATAATGTTGTTGATTTGGGTCCTCTGTTTTTTCCTTGATTAGTCTAGCTAAAGGTGCCAATTTTTTTTTTTCAAAGAATCGATTCTGAGTTTTGTTAATATTTTCTATTTTCCTGTTCTTTGTTTTGTGAATTTCTGCTCTAACTTTTATTATTTCCATCCTTCTGCAACTTTTAGATCTAGTTTCTTTTTCTAGTTCCCCATGGCAGAGTTAGGTTATTTGAATTTTTTCTTGTTTTAAGATTTTATTTATTTATTTGACAGAGATCACAAGTAGGCAGAAAGGCAGGCAGAGAGAGGAGGAAGCAGACTCCCCGCTGAGCAGAGAGCCCGATGCGGGGCTCAATCCCAGGACCCTGGGATCATGACCTGAGCCGAAGGCAGAGGCTTTAACCCACTGAGCCACCCGGGCCCCCCTCTTTCTTGTTTCTTAAAGTAGGTGTTTATTGCTATGAACTTCTTTCTTAGAACCATGTTAGCTGCATCCTGTAAATTCTGGTATATTGTGTTCTATTTTCATTTGTCTCAAGATTTTTTTTATTATGTTCAGTTCACCAACATGTAATACATCATTAGTTTTTGCTCTATTTTGGTGATTCATTAGTTGCATGTAACACTCAGTGCTCATCACAACACATGCCCTCTTTAATACCCATCACCCAGTTACCACGTCTCCTCATTCCCTCTCCCTTCTGTAACCCTGTTTGTTTCCCAATACTTTTAAACTTCCCCTTTCAATTTCTTCTTCGATCCATTCTTTGTTCAGGATAGTGTTAATTTCCCCGTGTTTGTGAATTTTTCAGTTTTCCTGCTCTGTTACTGATTTCTAGTTTTATACCACCGTGGTCAGAGAAGATACTTAATAGGACTTCAGTCTCGAATTTGCTAAGACTTGCTTTGTGGTCTAATGTATGGTCTATGCTAGAAAATATTCCACTTGTGCTTGAAAAGAATGTGTATTCTGTTATCAGATAGAATGTTCTGTGTATGTCTGTTAGGTCCATTTGGTATATAGCATGATCAGAACTGTTTCCTTATTGATTATCTGTCTAGATGACCTATCCATTGTTGGGAGTGGGATATTAAAGTCTCCAACTATTATTGTATTGTTTATTTCTTTTTGCTGTTAGTTTTTGCTTTATTTAGGCACCCTGAAGTTAGCAGTATAAATATAAATGTATCTTCTTGATGGATTGACTGCTTTATCATTGTATAATGACCTTGTCTCTTTTTTCTATTTTTAGTTTAAAGTCTATGTTGTCTGGGGATGCCTGGGTGGCTCAGTAAGTTAAGTGTCAGTCAGTTAAATGTCAGCTTAGGTCATGATCTCAAGGTCCTGGGACTGAGTCCCTCATCAGGCTCCTTGCTCAGTGGAAAGTCTGCTTGCTTCTCCCTCTTACTCTGCCCTCCCCCTGCTCATTCTCTCAAATAAAATCTTTAAGAAAAATAGTCTGTGTTGTCTTATTACCATTTGCTTGAAATATCTTTTCCCTTTCACCCTTTCACTCTCAGACTATGTGTGTCTTTAAGGTTAAGTGAGTTCTTGTAGGCAGCTTATTGTTGATCTTGCCTTTTTATCCATTCAACTATTCAATGCCTTTGACTGGAGAATTCAATCTCAATTTACACTTAAAGGAATTAATGATAGCTAAGGACTTACTACTGATCTTTTGTTAATTGTTTTCTAATTGTTTCTAATTGTTTCGTAGAGCTACTAAGGCTACAGGATAGGCTTCATGGTTGCCTAGGTATTCTAGGTCAGGTTGGGTAGTACACTCAGCTGTAGATGAGGCTATGAATTAGCTTCCCTACTCTGGCGGTGCAGGACAGGGCCCATGGCTTCCGTGGCTTGTTGTTTGAGTACCTGAATCAGGCAAGTGTGTGAAATGAATTCCCTGGCCAGACAGGTTGCTGATTTGGCTCTGCAGACAGGGTAAGTCCTAGGTTGTGCTCTCTGTTCAAGTGCAGGGCTGTTGGGTGAGCTAAAGGCTGTATCCAGCAATGAGGTGGGATGGTGGGGAGGAAGTAGTGTTATGAATCAGTTTCCTTGGCTGATTGGAGAGGGAAAACTGCTCCAAGGCTGATAATGCTCTTTGTTTGTGGTCTTGACTCCAACCAACCCATGCTCCCACATTCCCTGGCTGAACAGGGCCACTGGCTTTGCTCTACAGGCTATCAGCTCTGCCTACCAGACTCTGCTGAAATGCTGCAGGACTATGCAGCTTTGCAAATGTTCTGGCCAGGCTTTCTGCCTGAGCAGGGCTGGGAGCTTTACTTAGCACTGGGTGGGGCTATGAGTCAGCTCCTCTGCTTGGGCAAAGCAGTGGAACCCTCCCTACCTGGAACCGGCTGACAAACTTTCTGCTTGAGTGTTGATGGATTATGCAGCTTGCAGGGGTTCTTGCCTTTCTGCTAGGATGCTGTAAGCCAGGCTATGACTCGGCTCCCCTTCCCGGGCAGGGGAGCTGACCAGGCTCCAGGGATGGCACAGCTCTTCACCTGAGAACATTAGTCAGGCTGACCTATACCCTATGGAGTTTCCTGGTCAGATTTCACCACGAACTTGGTTCTGTAGGCGAGCAAAGACAGTTTGGGGGCTGCCCCTTGGGTGTCGCAGGTAGGAACGCAGTCTGCCACGATCACAGTGCTGATTTTGCAAGTCCCCCTTCTGCCACTATCAAATTCCCAGTGGTAGAGCCTCTAGATTCCCTAGCAATTCCCCTGGGGAAAGACTGGAGTGGGGACCCCCCAAGAAGAGACCCACAATACTGGATGTCTACCCTGGGAGGGACCACTGGCTTGGAGAAGCCTCAGTTTGGTGCTGTGCCTGCCTAGGGGTGGAGGGGAGAATGTGGGCAGCATGTAGCTGTTTCTCTTACCCTTCCAGTGCTGTTTCATTCTCTGTGGTGAAGGGGGTGCTTCAGCCTCACCCCTGTATTCTAGGATTTTCTCAGTGGTGTCCTGTCCATGAAGAGTTGTTGGTTCTTCTTTTGAAGGGGGAGTGAAATCAGGCAATAACCTATGTCACCATCTTGGTGATGTCACTTCTCCTGGAGTTGACTTTCAAAAGCATGATCTCACCAAGCTGAATCAGTCTGTCTGGACAGCTGTTCTTCCAGCATGGGCCCTGCATGTCCATCTCTCGAGCCTGATATTGTTGACTGTATCTTTATACAACGGACTTGTATTTCTCAGGAGTTTGATTCACTTAAAAAAAAAATCAAAGTATAATTAACATAGTGTTCTATTAGTTTTAGGTGTATAATAGGATTCAACAATTTTATACATTAGTCTATGCTCATCAAGATAAGTGTGCTAAGTGTGTTGAGCCCCTTTTTAAATTTCACCTATCCCCCCTATTCACATCCCTGGCAATCACCAGTCCTCTGTATTTAAGAGTTTGTCTCTTTTTTTCTTTGTTTATTCATTTGCTTTCTTAAATTCCACATGAGTGAAATCAGATGGTTATCTGTCTCTCTGACTGACTTCGCTTACCAGTATACACTTCAGGTCCATCCATGTTGTTGCAAATGGCAAGATTTCATTATTTTTTGTGGCCGAGTAACATTCCATTGTCTGCATGTAGGTGTATAAACGTGTGTGTGACAGACCTTCATCCAGTTCATCTATGGAGAGATACTTGGGTTGCTTCCAGATCTGGCTCTTGTAAATAATGCTGCAATAGTGCACGTATCTTTTCAAATTAGTGTCTTCATTCTTTTTGGAGGAATACCCAGCAGTGGGACTACTGAATCGTATGGTAATTTTAACTTTTGGAGGAACCTCCATACCATTTCCTACAGCGTCTGCACCAGTTTGCATTCCCACCGACAGTGCACAAGAGTTCCTTTTCCTCCACGTCGTCACCAACCCTTGTTATTTCTTGTGTTTTTGATTTGAGCCATTCTGAAGGTACAGGCACTCACTGTGGTTTTGATTTGCATTTCTGATGATAAGTGAGCATCTTTTCATGTGTCTGTTGGCCATCTATCTGTATGTCTTCTTTGGGGAAATGTGTGTTCAGGTCCTCTTGTCCATTTATTAATAGGATTGATTTTGGTGTTAAGGGATTAATATCCAACATATATAAAGAACTTATCAGATATATCATTCCCAAACATCTTTTCCCATTCTGTATGTTGCCTTTTTGTTGTGCTGGTTTCCTTCACTGTGTAAAAGGCTTTTTATTCTAATGTGATCCCAATAGTTAATTTTTGCTTTTGTTCACCTTGAGAGACACATCTAGAAAAATACTGCTAGGGCTGATGTCAGAGAAACTACTACGTGTGTTTTCTTCTAGGAATTTTCTGGTTGGGTCTTTAATTCATTTTACTTTTGCGTACAGGGTAAGATGGTTTTTAAAGGTGCTCAGTTAAAAACAAAAAACCCTATTCAGTACCTCATATTTCTTCTAATATTATCCTGGTAAAATCCCTCCAGCATTCTGTCTGCTGCCTCCATTTCCCCAAGTCCCAGGTCATTATTCAGCCCTGTCCACACGGCGGCGGGGGTGGGGCTGTGGTGGCATAAAAACCACGTGAGCAGGAAGATCACTGCTGAATTCCCAGAGCCTAAACCGTGCTAAGTTAATGAAACCTAAACCTAAACCTAAATGAAACCTAATTCAAAAGTTCCTGTCTTTTAATCCACAGACTTTCTTTGAGTGATCTATTCTGTCATTGATGTTCTCCTGCATTTTCATCTCACGCACTATATTCCTCGGCTCCACAACTGTTTTTTTGTGATTTCCATCTCCTTGTTATAAACTCCTTTTGTTTGTGGGTGGTTTTCCTGATTTCCAGAATTGTCTTGTGTGTGTGCTTGTAGCTCCAAGTGTCCTTCAAATGGCTATTTTGAATGCTCAGGTCAATCACAGACCTCGATGATACCTTTGGGCTGGCTACTGGGGGATTATTGTGCTCTTGAGGATGTGGCGTGTTTCTTAGATGGTTTGTGTTCCTTGAAATCTTATTTTGCTGTCTTTCCACCTGAAGTCTCTACTCTCTTGATCCTCTGATATACCAGGTTGAGTGCTGGCAGCCTCCCTTTTGCTTTCCCAGGGTGGGTGCTAAAACTCGAGTTTGTGGTCTCTCCCCAGCCCCCATGCTGTGAGCGCTCGCTCCCACCACTGTTATGTGGGCGGGGTGCATGGGGGGGGGGGCCTGTGGGCCAGCTGCCACCAATGACCTTTCTTCCTGCATTTCCTCTTCTTGGACATACTATATAAATGGAATCGTGTCTATTGTATCTGTCTTCTTTCACTTGTAATTACTTTGGGATTCATTCGTGCTATAACATCTCTTAGTATTTTGTTCCTTTGCGTCGCTGAGTAGTGTTCCATTGTATGAATAAACCACATTTCATCTCTTCATCAGTTGGGATGGACAGCTGGGCTCTTCCCACTTTGGACTATCACGAATACTGAAAAGTGGTGTGCAAAGCATGGTGGACACAGTTTCACTTTTCTTGGATAGATATCTAGCAGCAGAACTGTCGTGTGCTCTCAACAGCCAGGCTGTTTTCCTAATTGGCCAGACCATTCTATCTGCCATCAGCAATACATGAGAAGGTCTGGTCTTTCCATGGCCGCTCCAACACTGAGTTGTGTGTTTAAAATTTTTTTAATGGGTTGTCTTATTGAATTATTCATGTAACCTGGATACAAGTCATTCTTCATCTGATACGTTTGGCAGATATTTTTTCCTGGTGCATGACCTTTTGTTTTATAATCATTCGCTTTGGCAAGCATGGCTTGTGGGAAAACCGCTAGTGTACCACTGTTTACTGTTAAATCATCTAGCCTTCATACCGCCTCTGTGAGGGGGGCCCCTCCATGGTTCCCTTTTTGATGAGGAAACCAAGGCACAGATATTCAGCCACAGGTTACACAGCTAATAAGTGGCAGAGCTGAGCCTGGACGGAACTTGTTTGGCTGCTCTTAACTGTGCTCTTAACTACCACGCTCTGCTACTTCTAAAGCAGAGGCTGGGCCTGCCCGTGACGTGGTGCCCAGAAAGCCTGTTAGAGGGTCGGTCATCCCCCTGAGTCGTTATTCATCACTTTGCAATCGTGATTCCATCAAGATTGCAAACTTGATTCCATCGAGAGGCATCACCTCCATGCACCACATTCTCCCAAGCCTAGCCTGCCAAGGCCGACATGGATATTCTAGAACCTAGGAACTCACGTGGGAAGTGCCGGTGAAGGTTTCCCTCGGTCTTTGTGAAGTCTGGCGTGGGCATCGAGGTTCTTCCTATTAGCGATCCACTCCGTGCTCGCCCCGGTGGCTCCTGAGATGGGAAGGTGGACTGTTCACGGCACCGAACTTTCCCTCATCCCCGTCCCCAGTCTCCTCACCCATCCCCGCCCTCACGCAGCAGAGTGGCCCACACTAAAAACACTCGCTGTCTTGAGAGGTCCCTGAGCTTACTGACCTGACAGAATTATTCAAAGCATTATCTTTCCAGAATCAGCTACTTAAACACATCCCCACGCGGACATCTATTGGCCCTCGTGGAGATGGGAAGCAACTCACCAAAGCAGTAGTTTTACCTGCCTTCTTCTGCAGTCAAGAGTTAAAAATACTCTTTCACGGGGTTGCCGGGGTGGCTCAGTCAGCTGAACGTCTGACTCCTGGTCTGGCTCAGGTCACGACCTCAGGGCGGGAGATGGAGTCCCACACAGGCCGCTGGGCTCTGTGCTCGCTCAGTGCAGATTTCGCTTGTGACTCTCTCCCTCTCCCCCCGCCTGCACTCTCTAAATAATCTTTAAAAAAAATGCCCTTTCATTATTTTCTTAATGAAAACTGTCTTTAAAGACAATGCATGCTGGGATGCCTGGGTGGCTCAGTTGGTTGAGCGGCTGCCTTCGGCTCAGGTCATGATCCCAGCGTCCTGGGATCGAGTCCCACATCGGGCTCCTTGCTGGGCAGGAAGCCTGCTTCTCCCTCTGCCTCTGCCTGCCTCTCTGTCTGCCTGTGCTCGCTCTCTCTCTCTCTAACAAATAAGTAAATAAAATCTTTTTTTTTTTTTTAAAGACAATGCATGCAAAAACCACGAGGCTTTCTTTTTTTTTCTCCCAGTGAAACATGCAAGATGCAAATTCCCTCTAGTTTTAATTTTAGAAAACCAAAATACGTACACCCTTTAGAACACACCAGGAGACTCAAAGTGTTGGCAATCATAGGTCTGGTCTACTGACAACTGACTTGTTTCAGGTGGTCAGGGAAGCCCTTCATGGTGACCTTCAGCCTCCCAAGCTTGGGGGGAAGCACAGCCTCACCCCATCTTACAGGCGCTGAAGATGCTCAGACAAGGCAGGAAGGGGCAGAACCGGGATTGTCTTCATGCTCCTTTTAACTTTCTTCCAGAGAGAAAAGAAAACTCCAAGGACGAACAAAAGGAAAAACTTGCTGTGTGGATCACAAGTTTGTACATCTTTTTTGTGAATATATTGTTCCCTGCACATAAACATGAAGAAATCCTCAAGCAGAAAATAAGGGAGAACAGGCTGCATCACGCAGCCATGGCCCAGCAGAGGAAACTCGAAAACGATGAGCTGGAAGCCAGGTAACTTACAGAACCTTTCAGCTTCTCTCCTCTAGCTTTCCTTCCCATCTCTGTGGCCGGGGACCAGATGCTTTCATTAAAAGTGTACAACTTCCTCAGGGAGGCGGCTCCTTCGGTGGCACCGAGAACCTGAAACTGCCAGAAGAATCCTGCCTGGGACCACTGGTTCTCCTGGGGTGGTGGGAACACCTAGGCCCCAAGGCACACACCGAGAAGCACTGAGAGGCCACAGAGCTAGGCTACTGGGTTCAGATCCCAGCCCTGCCCCTTGACACGTAGGTGACCCTGGGCAAGGTCCACTCACGGTGCCTTGGTTTCCCCATTTGTAAGTGCAGATAATCCCCCCTATCAGGCTGTTGCGAGGATTTAGTGAGCTGATGCTGTGAAGTGTCTAAAACAGTGCCTGGCCTGTGATGAGCACCCACTATCTGCCGCTCGCCTACCTTTCTAGAACCGTGGTTGAGAACTGTGCAGTCACATCTGGCCAGAGTGCTAAAGCCTGCTCTTTGCAAAGCACACGTTGAGCCTGTTGGTCTGTTGAAGAAAGCATTAAACTATACTTACAGGCAAAGACCATGAGTATTTTAAAAGGCTACTTACTAGCTGCTGAGTTGCTACAGAGGAAAATGGTTCAAAACTCACTTTAGATACATGAAAATTTTATTCTGGACTGTCCAGAAATGGCATCACTTTGTATATCAGGCAAAGTGAGGACAATTTACGGTTCTGCTTACAAAAACTTGAAATCTAAGGATGGCCTACTTGGCATAAATGAAATAGAGCATAAAACTGGTTTTGAAATTGCAGAGAAAAATAAAAGGTACCTTCCTGTGTTTGCTTCTTGTATTAGGCTCAACAGTTTGAGAGAGGAAGAGGCCAAAAGACCAGAATGTGATGTCGACATCACTGTGCTCAAGGAACCGGTGGATGCCCCATCCTCAAGTTTCACACAGAGCCCCCCTAAAGAGGACACGGCAGTGTCCCAATCCAGCAAGCCCGCAACAAGTAAGAAAAAGAAAAAGTAGAGGTTATGAGCCCCAAGAACATGCAGATGTAAAAGGCGCTTACAGTGGAAGCACAGTAACACATTTCCTGACCAATAAAATTGTGTCTTCCTTCTTGTCAGAGTGTCTTTGAAATACCACTGCCCGGGCCACTGCATTTCATGTTTCTTATGTGCTGGAATCAAAGAAATACCTGCATTTTGAAAACGGTGCTGAACGATTAAAAAAGAAAAAAAAATCTATATATCTATATATATGGCACATGCATTTAATACCATGTGTGCTATAGTATATACTATATAAAATACAGTTTATACATATATATATCAAAGTATAGTACAGGTGATGAAATTTAGAATCTGATAAGACTCATCAGAAGACAGATTTATTTAAATATTTCTTCAGGGCCCCCTACCAGAGCCTGGATCACCACCTTTGCCTGTCACCACCCCGTGTCCCAATCGTACCTGTCCTCCCATGCTGTCTCATAGCCTCTCCTCCCCAGCTCCCACGAGTTCCCCAGCACAGCAAACACTGCAGGGACAAGGCAGAAAGGCTGAGGGATAGGTGTGCAGTGAGGGAAAGCTGATGTCTGTGTTAGAAAATGTTATGTTAATCTATGCTAAATTTAAGGATAACCACCAAAAGTATGAAAATACAATTTGTGGCTTCCAAACTAGGGGAAGGAAGGAAATGATCATCCAACATGAAGCTGGGGAAAGGGAAAACAACAAAGAAAAAAGGCTGGAAACCGAAATCACCAAAGCTGGTGGGAAACGTGCCGATATAGCTCACCTTTGTGAGCAGGTTCAACTCTCCTCTTCCTCTGCCCAAGCCCCCAGATAATTAGACCGGGGTCAAAATCGAAACTCACTTCACTGTTCTTCTTTACAAGGGAAACTTCTTAAAACCCGACAGAAAGGATGAAAATAAAGATATGAAAAAAGATGTACCAGGAAAATCTAATCAAGAGGACTGGAATCATAAGCAATATTAGAAAAACAGAATTTAGAGGCACCAGGGTGGCTCAGTCAGTGGAGCATTGGACTTTTGGTTTTGGCTCAGGTCATGATCTCAAGGATCATGAGATGGGGCCTGGCCTCAAGCTCCATTGCTGAGTGTGGAGCCTGCTTAAGATTCTCGCTTGCTCTCTCCCTCTGCTCCTCCACCCCCTGCCTCCTCTCTCTCTCTCTCTAAAATAAAAAATTTAGGAGTGCCTGGGTGGCTCAGTGGGTTAAGCCTCTGCCTTCAGCTCAGGTCATGATCTCAGGGTCCTGGGATCGAGCCCCGCATTGGGCTCTCTGCTCAGCAGGGAGCCTGCTTCCCCCCCGCCCCTGCCTGTCTCTCTGCCTAATTGTGGTCTCTCTCTCTCTCTGTCAAATAAATAAATAAAATCTTTAAAAAAATAAAAAAAAATTTAAAAGAGCAAGATTTAAAGCAAACAACTGAACAGGGATAAAACCAGAAATAATGATAAAAGGACCAGCCCCCCGAAAGATGCATTATTCATAAATACCTTACATGATGGCCTCACAAAAGCCAGCAGAATAACAAGGAGGAAACCAATCAAAATGACAAACACGTGGTAAGGATAATTTAAGCAAGGAAACAGAAGTCTGAACACAGAAACAAGACGGCAATGCCGAATAAGCACGGCTTGCATTTTCAGTTGAAAAGTACCACTTCAAAGGATACACCCGAGACCATGATCTAACTGTGCTGCACTTCGTAAGTCAGCAATGAAGACACGACCCAGAACGCCTTCTGTCGCCGGAAACACACAGTCTCAGGTAACTTGTGGGTTAAGAGTGATTCAGGATTTCAAAATGGAAAGAGAAAATTACGGAAGACACGAGAGTAGCAACAAAAATTCCAGCCAGGCGACACCTCCGCTGTGAGGACGCAAGCAGTTGTGGCCACTCCGGGCTTCTACAGACAAATGAAGAATGCTTGATGTTTAGACCACATTGGGGCACTTCCGTTCAGTCCTCTATATTGTACGTGATCTAGAAATCACAGTAGCACTCAAGAGAAAAATCAAGGCAAGCCATTATTTTGGCCAAATGCTCTGGGTTCGCCACCACAGGTCTACCAACTGGGAAGGGACCCGAACTCCAAGAAGCTGTAGCTACTAGAATATCCCCAAGGACAAGCCCGGGGCCCGTGGGACGGAGTGGCCCCCAAGCTAGCAACAGCTGAGAGACTCACAGCCAGACCAGAATCTTAAAAACCTTAACAATTTATTCGTCTTATATTCCAGTAAAATATTCACATAATGTCAAAAGAATGGAATGGAAGAGATGTAGCCGACTACTTTTAATTATTTCCACATAAATATTTAAAATCTAAAAACCCCAGCGGATCATCAGACTGAGTAGAAATTTGATTCTTCAAAGCAAGTATTGCTTTACTATTGTCATTAATTCAGTCAGTAATATGACCGAGAACCTGCAGTGGTAAACAAAATGCCTGCTGAGTTGTTTTTTTTAAAAGATGTTCCAGCGAGCCATTATGGGTCAATCCAAGAAGAATATGTTATTGAACTGCGTTGCACAGAGTTTCTTTACCTCTTCTGCAAAAACAAAAAAAAAACACAAAAAACAGAAAACAGGGAGGTGAGAAACCGAGGTGTAACCTTTTCACTTAAAAGGTTACAGGATATACATCAGTACTTTCAACTCTTCTGGAACACAGTTGGGAAGAAATGTCCCCATTTACTGACCTTTCCCCTCCGAGGCCTAGGTCAGAAGCTTCATCAATCAAGAGAAAGGACAACAAAGCCCAGGGTGCCCCAAGACCTCAGTGCTGTGGCACACAGCGTTCCTCCGGGCCTGGGGAGGCGCAAGCCCCTGACATACCCACAGGCTGGGGGACGCTGAGCATTCTGGTGCAACCCTCCAGGGACCCGAGCTGCCACCTGGGCCGGGGCTCCAGTGCTCCCCAGAGGGGGCACCACCATGACTCCCAGTCCCTCCTGCGCCGGGTGCCTGTTGCTAATGCATATGACTCTTGCCACAAGTACCAGGAAGGGAAAAATGTCCTGTGTCCTAGCAGATTTGTGCAGAAAACGAAGCCACACACCAACTTTTCTGCTATCTAGACCATTGCCCCAGCTGGCCCGCTGGAGCAGAGCAGCCAAGGAGCCCGAGGCAGTGAAGGGGACACCGCCCTCTCTTCCAGCTCAAGCAGCTGTCAGGATTAGCCACAATGCACTGGCCTGGGACCAGACTGCAGGGGCTGGAAGGTAGGAGGGAGGTCCCGTGCCATCCCTCTGCTCAGCCACAAACCAGGCGGGGGCAGGGGGGCCCCTGTGACCTGCCCAGTGAACCTGATGGCTCTGCCGCTCTTTATCACCAGGAATAAGTGGACATTTTTATACACAATGAATAAAACCATGGGATATTTTTGCCTTTTAGCATTATAGAAAATTTTCCTTCAGCCACTGCCAAATCTCCTGTAACACAGGGAAGTCTTTCACATACTTTTCCAAGGAACTTTGCTACAGAACACAGAATGAATATCATCACAGTTTCCTTTGGGCATCTGCTCAACATCCCCACCGTCATGACTCACTCTCCAGCAGGCTTCCAGGCACACCAAGTGGACAGCACGAAAGTACCAAAGCCTACTTACCATTGACTTCAATCAGGTTTGCGTTTTTTTGATTCAGAATAACATAGAGCTCCCGCTGGTCAGACTTCTTCCCGACAACCCAGTAATCGCTCATCGCCTTCACAATGACTTCTTCGTCCTCATCCACTCTGCAAGACACGAGTTCCAAAATGCAACAGTTTGTTACAGGGTTAGCTAGAGCAAAAAGACACATATCTCTTTGGGAGATATCTTTTTTCCTGATCTCTTTGGGAGGGGGACCCTCTGAGGTGGCTCTGGGCCACTCCACTTTGAAGAGGATTCCTTCAGTGCTGCTTCTCTCCTTAGAAAGGGAATGCCTAAGTTGAGAAGTTGTTAGAATTACCTAGTAAAATCACTGTTGATGTCACCCAGAATCTTCATTAAATCCGGATGCACGGATGTAAGTGATACACTAGGTGTTTTCCTCATGTGAATTGTACTTTTCTCGGCTAAATTCATATGGTTGAAGTAGATAAACTTAAACTGGGGTTCTTTTTCAGACCTGTGAAAACATGTCATTAAAATGGTAACATTTCTCAGAGAATAATTATCCAAACAATAGCATGACATTGTTAAAACCTTAAATCCATGTGGCTAAGGCCTTGAATTTTCCATGGCTGGGCCTTCAAATCAAGAATCTCAGTTAAGATGTAATAGGCTCCTCATTCACTAGTAACTTATTTTCCAGAAAGCTCAAGCTTATCTTTTTGAAAAACCAGTATCATAACCATTTTTGTGATGATTTTCTCAACAATAATGCTTTAGAAATGGCAATCACTTGATTATTCTCTGCGTTTTGAATTTTTAAAAACAAATGCAAACTACACACAGGCCACCTGTTTTCCAGTGGACGGGTCAGCAAACGATCAGTGGCCCTGGGGGCAAAAGTGGCAAAAGAATCCAGTAGTTCTTCTAAATAAAGTTTTAGCGGCCTATGGCCACACCCACCCGTTCACATACGGTCTGTGGCCACTTCCACGCTTCAAAGACAGTGGAGTACTTGCAACACGTGCCGCCCACAAAATCTGAAATGCGTATTATATGTGGCCCTTTGCAGAAGTTGTTTGCTGACCCGTTTCAGGAGAGTAACGGCTCCATTATCCCGCAGGGCTGCGAATGAACGCGCTCCCTGGATGTAAACTGCCACAGAACCGAAGCTTACTCCTGTAACAAAGCTTTCACCACCCTAGAGGGAGAGACTGTTCTAAGGCTTATTAGGCTTTTCTGCTGAAGCGTAACGAATATTTTAATTAGAATATATCTTCTATTATTTGAAAAGACTGGACAAGGCTACCACGTTGCCTCCCAGGTCCGAGTCTGGACTCCTGAGGGAGCCGCTCCGACAGTGAGGCCACAGCTCCCGGGGCCTCCCGCCCTCCCTGCACCCTTACTTCAGTTAAACTCTGGGGTGTGGTGACAGCCTGAGCAGCCCTGCTACTGGGGGGCTCAGAAGCTTCTCTGCTTACTTCAGGGTTAGCAGCCATGTTCTGGTGGGCTGAGGGTGCCGGAAATCCGACCTCCGGAAAAGTGGGTTACTACTGTAATACTTTACATCTAGGCAAAGAAAGAATGTGGATGGCTTAGTGTCCAGGAGAATGAAAAGAGAATTCTTAACAAAACCAGAATATGTTTTTAGTAAGCCCCTAAAACTAAGAAAAGCAAGTGTAACTACAAGAAACACTGTTTGGAAAGATGGAACATTTAAAAGACATCTGGAAGAGTTGGGAATTTCGTTGTCGGGGCAAAATTCTACCCAGCCGCAATCAAGCTTACAGTCCTGGCTGTCCTGTGCTACCCCAAAACACTTGCTGTGGCCTCCCTCTTTCCCTCATTTAGAGTACGTAAGATACTCTTCTAAGAAGATCTAAATTATTTCTTTTGTACCCCGATGGAAATTTACATTTGGCAAATGCAATTCAGTAGTTAAGAATGGGCCAATGTGGCCTTTATTTACCCTGCCTTCCACGAGGACATAAAAACAGGAATAGGAAAATTGCTACTTGCTCTTTCGCTATTAACTTGTCCTCTTAATGAAAGAAAAAGGAGAGACCAGATCACAATCAAAACAGCAAGGATAATGTTCATCCTACGGGCTTATTAGTTCTATCAAAAGGGACATCTAACAAACGGTGTGCAAGTGTTGAAGGACGAGCAGCCACATTCACCTGGTATCTTTCCCAAAGACTGGAAACCGACTCCTCTTAAGCACCAAAGCATTTTTTTCTCTAAACACAGAAATGCAAATTTCTTGCCTCTTTAAAAAAGAACATGCTAAATACAGCTAACTACGTCAACATAAAATACACTGAACACTGGGAAATACAGAATCCTTCTTGACAATCTGTTAGGAAGTTTGGCTTAAAATATCCTAGCACAGGAACGATATCCTCAAAGAACATGGAAAGGTAGGACCTGTCTTAAGTGGTTGTGTTTAGAGGGGACTTTGTTTTCTGTCAACTTCACATCCCTTTGCCTCTTCCTTCTTCAATCGGCTGAAAACCCAAGTATCTGTGATTGGCAGAGTCACAGGGAGGGTCTCCATGAGGAAATAGCTTCGGTTTAACTGAGCTCCGGAGACGTCAGTGTTTAAGGACCAGGTATGTGAAAACCCACCCAAACTCTAAGAGCGTGCCAGGAAAGGCTTGGACGGATGGAGGAAATCCGCGATTCAGCAGGTGCTTGACTGCCTGTGGAGTCACCCTGCAGATGTCAATGGCTGGCTGGGAGCACTGAGACCATCTGGTGGCTTTACTGGTTCTGGGCCTCGTTCCAGACGGCTTAGGTTGCCACACACGTGGCTTCTAGGTGAGGATGGCTATTCCTCGCTTAACAAACTGAACTGAAAACTAAGATTCCGAGTTGACCGGTGTGTAGACTGTACACAGTACAGCTCTTGCTCCTTTGCATGCCTAGGGTGATCAGGAAGTGGGGGCATGCCTAGGGTGATCAGGAACTCCACCCTGGAAGGAAGGCTCCCCCGCCCCTCCTCTCCCTCAGCCTGCCAGCCGGGCAGACCCAACCCTTCTCGATTCCCTCCTGCCTGGCATCCCGTCCTGAGCCTCATCGTTACCAACCTTCTGTCAGTGGGGGCACTCCTCACTACAAATCCTAGCATCATCAACCTCCCAAGCAACTGGGCTGGCTTACGAGTGTATTCAAAGTGACTGATAAAAAAGGATTACACAGGGGCACCTGGGTGGCTCAGTGGGTTAAGCCTCTGCCTTCGGCTCGGGTCATGATCTCAGGGTCCTCGGATTGAGCCCCGCATCGGGATCTGTGCTCAGCAGGGAGCCTGCTTCCCTCTCTCTCTCTGTCTGCCTCTCTGCCTACTTGTGATCTCTCTGTCAAATAAGTAAAATCTTAAAAAAAAAAAAAAAGGATTACACAAATTGCTCACAGGAAAGAGTCTCCCTTTCCAGTAACTTTGTACTTCCTCCTCCTCCTCGCACCTTTCCAAAGTCAGGATTCAAAGCGGCTAGTGAACAGGAATATGTGAAAGAAACAGAAACAAATGTCTCAGATTCAGAAAACTATCGATACGGTGGGGGGGGGTGTCTTAAATTAGAGCCCGTCCTCTAGCCCTTAAAACTTCCAGGTGAATTAGACTGAGACACAGAAGATAAAACCATAAAAGTACCACAGATGAAAATGGCATTTTCAAAATGATGTTGAGATAGAAAGCTGTATGTAGGCCAGTGAAAAGAGAAATCTCAAGGAGATGCCCAATGATATGGACTACATATAAATCCCAGACTGTTATCAAAAATAGTAAAACCAAACTCAAAAAAATACGTGGCATGACTAAAGAACGTGGACGTAAAAGCAAAGATACAAAGCACTTGAGTGGGAAGAACAACTGGACATGGACAGGCAGTTCATGGAAGAGACAGAAATGCCAACCTCGATGTCACCTAGCAGATGTCAAAAAATACCGCAGAGAATGAGTGGCTCCTGTGGGAGGTGACCACATTGTCACTGTGCATTTCCTTTGCCCCAGAACTCCATGCCAGGGACATTTCCTAAGAGGATGAGTACACGTACGCACCAGATTGCTTAATACAGAGCTATTCTGGAGTGCCTGGGTGGCTCAGTGGGTTAAGCCTCTGCCTTTGGCTCAGGTCATGATCCCAGGGTTCTGGGATCGAGCCCCGCATCGGGCTCCCTGCTCAGTGGGGAGCCTGCCCCCCCCCGCCTGCTTGTGATCTCTGTCAAATAGATAAATAAAATCTTAAAAAAAAAAAATAGAGCTATTTTAATGGCTAATGGCCAGAACCAGACTTCCCATCAAACGCCACAATGATTCAACAAACAGAGCACATCTATCCAGTTAAGTACCATGAAGCCCTGAAAGAGAAGAGGCAGATCCATATTTATTGGTTTAAAATGATGTTCACGCCATATATATTTTTTTTTTCTATAGATTTTACTTACTTATTTGACAAAGAGAGAGACAGCAAGAGAAGGAATATAAGCAGGGGGAGTGGGAAAGGGAGAAGCAGGCTTCTTGCTGAGCAGGGAGCCCAATGCAGAGCTTGATCCCAGGACCCTGGGATCATGACCTGAGCCGAAGGCAGACACTTACCGACTGAGCCACCCAGGCGCCCCCTTGCCATGTATTTTTTTAAAGGTACAGATTTACAGCATGACAATAGTTTAAGAAACCCATCCATAAAGAACACTGTGTATATGTCACTGTTTTCCTATGTGTACAAGCCTAAAAAGATACAGGCTAAATGAGAGAAGATTTCCAATGTTTATATTTCTGAATTTAAAAACTAAGGACATAGGGGCACCTGGGTGGCTCAGTTAAGCATCTGCCTCTGGCTCAGGTCATGATCTCAGGGTCCTGGGATCAAGTCCCGCATCGGGCTCCCTGCTCAGAGGGGAGTTTGCTTCTCCCTCTCCCCCTGCTCCTGCTCTCTCTCTCAAATAAATAAAATGTTTAAAAAAAAATTAAGGACATAAATTACACTTAAAAAAAGAAAAAACTTAAAATAATTGAATTGCAAAGTCCTTGAGTAGAAAAAATCAAGGTGTCACACACGTAATAGAAACCAAAGACGAAATCTACTTCATACCATTCTTTAAAGGGGTGACCTCAATTTTCTAAGGAACAATTAAAAGAACTGCAGCTTAAGCATATGGATTCAACACTAAACTTTACGCCCTGAGTCAGCCCTACAGCTGGTGTCCACCGAGGGCTGAGGCTAACAGAACAGCTGGGCACCAGGGTCCTGGCGTTGACCTCTTCGGTCAGGATGGGGATGGCTGGCTGCCTCATACAGTTCCCCTCACCCCTCAGCAATGCGGGTAGGAGCTGGGATGTGAGTCTTGGAGGTCCTAGGACTGGTGTATAAAATGGTTTGATCTGAGTCAGGATTTCCAGAAGAAAAGCACATTATCTTTTGTACTAAAGAGCATTTTCCTCTGGTCAGCTGATACTTAACAGCTTGGCAAGTGCGAGCTCCGTTACATATAAAATCTCAGATGCGTTCAGAGCACCCTAAGGTCAACTTTCAAAGACAAAACAACTATGCCTCTAGAGCCTCTGTTCTTGGCACTGCCCTAAGTTGTGTGTTCTACCATTGAGTTGTCCAGGGGCCACGGATACTACACAGTGGTTCTGATAACAGTAACTGCTCCCCGCGATACAGGGAGCTGTGCCAGACCACACAGAGCAAAGAGTTAACTACAGAATCTAAGTGGGGTTGTGTGTGTGTGTTCACAGTGTCATTTGTTCCACCTTCCTGTTTGGAAATCTCCATAATAAAATATCAGAGAGAAAACTTCTTCCTAGTGAAATTAGATTGTTAATGTCCATGGCCCTCTCCTTTCTTCAAACTATTGTTTTGGGGGGAAGAAATCTCAGAGCCCTTCCTCTAGCCCTTGAAAATTCCAGGTGAATTAAAGATTGAAACACAGAAGATAAAACCCTAAAAGTACCAGAGATAAAAATGGCACAGTTTTATGGTATCGGGGTAGAAAGCCACAAGTATGACACCGAAGGGAGAAATCTAGAGGAAGTGACTAATAAAATGAACTATATAAATCCCAAACCTGTATGTTATAAAAAGCAATAAAACCAGTTAAAAAAACGAAAAAATATGTGACATGACTTCTGTACAATCCCGAGGAGAGTTGACCTTTGCAGAATAGAAGGTCCCTGACAAGTCAGACTTCCTCAGATATTTGCTGGTGAGTTCATGAAAATCCATCACGTCCACGGAAAGCACAGGCAGAACGGTTAACATGTCCAGCAATCTCCCGGGGACGGGGGCAGGATGGGAAAGTAGGGAACTTACTAGACTTTCTCTCTCTCCACTCAGCAGTTTGTAACTTGCATGATACCAAACAGATCTGACTCACTTATGCTTCCTTCAGGAATGAAAATCTGACAGTTTCACGGTGAAAAAAATGAAACCTCGAGAGACAAACCACAGAGACGATGAAATCTAGAAAACAAACTGAGGGTTGCTGCAGGGAACGTGGGTCGGGGGTGGGGTACCTGGGGGATGGGCATTAAGGAGCGCACTTGAAGGAGCACTGGGTGTTACGTGCAACTGATGAATCACTAAATTCTACCCTGAAACTAATAATACACTGTATGTTAATTACATTGAATAAAAAAAATTAAACCTCAAGATGCAAAGTGGTCAGGCACGCTCATGGCTTGGCTTAATCTTTTCTGATGCGAAGTAAGCTGTTGACAGTAACAATCCACATGCAGATACAAAACCTATGCGTGCTATCACCCGGACCCTGTGTGTGTCCTCTCTACAGGCTGGGGCTTCTGGAAGACCGTATACACACAGCACAGGGCCACTATGAACACAGGTTATAGATAAATTCATACATGTAACTTCTCAAACCTACAGGAAGTCCATATAAAGAGGGCTTTTGTTTCTCAAAGTACTTCCCATGTGCTTGCTTAATCTTTATGGTATATGACTTTATGTTGGGAAGAGAATAGAAAGAGGTTTAATGACTTCCCAGTGTTCTTAGAACCAAAATGAGTTTAACCGGAGTCTTCCGATATACACCTGGAGCTAGAGTCTATCAAGGCACCAGATTCTGGCCCAATGCCCTAATGGCCTACAGCACGGCTAACTCTCCGCCACACATGTATGTACAACAGGCATGGGACTTTCTGTCTACACGAGGCAAAGCCCTGCCGATCACCGTGGCCAGTGTGAATTTACAGTCTGGGCTGGTCTGGTAGGATGTGATGTGGTCCTCATGGGGTCTGGCCCACAGGCACAGCTAGCACACCCCACCCCATTCCTTGATACCACAGTCAGGGGGCAGGCTGAGGGAAGGCATTCACAGAAGACCGGCCCCCACCATCATCTTGGAGCAGAAAAGCTCGGGAACGGTTCTCCGGTTCCCCAGGGAGCTTTTCAGACTGGACTGAGCTGCATGTTTGCTCTCTGGAGTCAGAGAAAACACAAATGATATTACCATCCGTTTTCTTAAGTAAAAACTACCCTTCTTCTTCCCAAACCAGTTAAATGCTAGAAAGTAAACACGAAGCGAAGTACAAACCCAGACATTCTTTTGTTGATGTTAAACTGCTCACAAATGTCAGATGCCAGCACTGTGAGCTGGGGCCCAACAATGCTGTCCAGTCTTCGGCAAAAATCCAACGTGGGCTGTACAGAGGCTAACGAGTAATTTAAAAAATACCAGTAAGTTTTAGAATTCTTTGTGTTGAAAAGGTCAGTATTCATCTAACGGTCTTAATTACAGTATTCCAATGAAAACTTTATTGATCAGGAAAATAAAACAATTAAATGACTGGCTCTCCCTCCCCTCCCAAAGAGAAGAGAAACTGGAGAGTCAAAGTTAGTTATAGTCAAGGTGTACAAGAGTCGAAGACCTATCTCATCGTGAATATCAATTTAAGCACACCCCGTGGGGTGGTAAGTTGGCCGAAGAAGGTCAAGTATTTAACACACACCACACAGCACTCAGGGACCAGCAGCCCTCCGGTGCTTTACAGACATGACCCAATTTAACCCCCTAAGCCCCCTTTGAAAAAGGTACTCCTGTTATCACTTCACAGGGAGGGAGGCGGAGAAAGGTGCCCAGGGCCAGCTGCTAGGAAGCAGGTAGGCCAGGACTTTAAAAATATGAGACAGAGCTAGTTCTCTGGCAGAGCTCACAGAGGGGAGCTGTGCTTAATAGAGCCTCTATGACAACATGTTTACTGTTTAAGGACAAAGCACAGCAAAGTGTAAAGAGAGAAGGCTTATCTACACGGGCTGAAGTCGGATACAGGTGTGTACCTACCATCAATCATAAAGCACACAGCTGCACTCATGGCCTGGGAAGAGAAAACAAACCAAGGATTACAAAACGGCATAAAAAAGAAATTCGGTGACTCAATGCAGTGGCTCTCCTTGAATTTTGACTTGAATCACTTGGTCAAGATATTTTTTAGTCAACTGGAGAGATCTGGATATGGAATAGAGAGCAGAGAACATTAAGGAAAGTGTTTATCCTGCCAGGTGTGCTAGGTGGTTAGGTGGAAACAGATGCCCTCATCAGAAATGCAAATTGAAGTATTTATAAGTGAAATGACATGATCTAACACATGCAAGCAAAAAAAAAAAAAAAAAAAAACCACACGGGGAAAACAGATGAAGATAAGCATGCTGTTCATTAAATTAAGCTGTGTGATGGGCGCCTGGGGATTCATTCCTCTAGTCTATTTTTGTGTATCTCTGAAAGTTTCCATGAACACAGTTAAAATGCCCCAGCAGATGAATGTCCCCTTGTCTCCCCTTTCATGATAGTGAATGTTGCAGCGGTGACACTGGCTACAGCAACCATAAATCAAATAACCAGACACAGTTAAATGTATTACTGCACACTGCACAGTGGCAAAAAGTCACACAGAACATACGGCCTTCGGAGAAAAAGCCACAGAACTCCTCCTGAGGCCCGTCCCTGCGGGCAGCTACCAGAACGGTTTTAGACACCTAGGCTCTACCACTGTGGCCTTCAGATGGCACGCTGACTCCCTACTCACGTCCCAACAGTGATGAAGTCCCTCATCGGCCTTCCTTTTCCTCCCCGCTGCTTAGAGCCACTCCAGCTTCCCCACGGGTGACCCTACAGCCCTAAAGAGCCCACTTCTCATGCCACAGTTGCAGGGACAAGCTCCCGGATGGCTGCTTTTCATATGAGCACACTTACCCCCGCGGCCCGTGCCTGCACCTCTCCCACATCCCCCTCTCAGCCTGCAGCAGCCGTAACTGTTTTCGCAAGGGCGCACTCAAGCACATCTGCGCTATTCTGTAAGTCAATCATAACTCTCACCCGCTTATAAACAGGTCGCAACATTGGTGGCCCACAGGCGAGTTCCATCCAGTATGTGTCTCTTTCTTTGTAACTTTGACTTAGATGCCCACTAGTTTCCTATGAAGATTCCAACTTCCGGCCTCTCCTGAGATATCAGGACATCTGAGACCACCAGCTCTGCTTTCCAAGGTGCTACCTTGTGGAGGTGACTGGCCTCTGGCCTCCTTGTGACTTGAGTGATGCGGTGTTTCTTGGCGCCATTCCACACGGAAGCCCCATCCCCGTCCGTCTATCATCTACAGGGTTTCCTGCTGGTAGCTGCATGTGTGACTCCTTACAGGTTTTTTGTTTTTTTTTTTAATGTGCCTTTCAAGTCCCTGTTTAAAAACCCGAAGAATTTCCAATACATAGAAAAGCACACAAAATAGCATAACGAAGCCTGCAGGCCATCACTTGCCTGGTGACCGTCAGCGGATACAGTCCTACTCTACCCTGCTCCCCTAACTACATGCTCATCTCAGACGCCACATCAGATCTCCAGACACAGATCACCGGTTGTCTACGGAGGACCAGGACCTGGGAGCCCATTCAAAATGGTGGCATGACAAGCTCCAAAGAATCCTCAAACACCCTAATTGAAGAAAATTATAAAAACCAATACTTTAAATTTCCAGAGGGAAACTGTCTGAAGGGCAGACAGCAAATGGAGCTGTCAAATAGCATCAGTCTTTACTTCAAAGCCATCAACACATACATGAAAAATAAGGAAGACCTCAAAATCAAGAATTTAAACTTCCATCCTCAGGCCTTGGAAAAAAGAAGAGCAAACTAAATCTAAAGCAAAAGAAGGAAGAAGATACCAAAGATCAGAGCAGAAGTAAATGAAATAGAGAATAGAGCAAAAATGCGAAATAAATCAATACCAGAGGCTGGTTCTCTGAAAAGATGAGCAAAACTGAAAACATTTAGCTAGACTGCCTAGACCAGGTGAAAAGGAGAGGAGACACAAATCACTAAAATGAGGGATTAAAGAGGAGCCACCATTACTGTTTTATTGGGGGGGGGGAGGATTTTAAGGCTGTAATGCTACAAAAAATTATATACAAACAAACCAAAGAACAAATTCCCAGTAAGACACAAACAACAGAGACAATTCAAGAGACAGTAAGACCTAGAACGAGGACAGACACTCTTTCATCACGGGAAGGTTTCCAACAAAGAAAAGCCCAGATGTAGGTGGCTTCACGGTGACCAATTATTCAAAGAATTAACAGCAATCCTTCACAAACTCTTCCAAAACACAGGAGATGAGGAAACACTTCCCAACCCAGCCCGAGGCCGGGGGTAGCCTCATACCAAAACCAGACCATGACTTTAGAAGGAGAGAAAAACCACAGGCCAACATCCCTCCTGGCCCCGAGCCCATGCGGCATCAGCAGAGTTCCAGAGAGCTGGAGACTAAGGCCAGGGACGCCGGTGGTCAGCTGTGTCTGCGTGGCCAAGGCCCCGTCAAAACTCTGGATGTCAAGGCTCGAGAGAGCTGCCCTGGATGGTAAGACTCCACACTTGTCACATGTCCCTGCTGGGAGAAACAGGCCCCATGCTGTCTGCACAGCTCCACCGGGAGGGGACACGCTCAGGCCTGGTGACTCCCGGGGTCCTGCCCTGAGCGCCTCTTTCCTGGGCCATCTTTCCTTTGTACTCTTTTGCTGTAATAAACTGTGACCGGGAGCGGGCAGCTTCTCTGAGTCCTGCGAGCACCTCTAGTGAACTCCTGGGTGGTCCTGGGGGCCCCTGAGCTAGCAGCGTGTGTCAGGAGCAAGAGTGGTCTTGAGGAGTCCTGCACTTTGCAGTGAGAAACCACTGAACTGAATATATTAAGTGGGCTAATTATACAGTATGTGAATTGTATCTCAACAGAGCCGTTTTGGAAAAAAGATAACTTTTTAAAATAACTGATGCCATCATCCCATTTAAAATTCTGTCTATTGATTGTCTCTAAAATCAGAAATCCAATAAACAACAAAGTATACCAGGATATTTCTTCCACTAGGGTTCGAAATCATTACCCCGAGTCATTCGGAGAATGATTTTCACTTGCTAGAGACGTGGGCTTTTCCCTACCCCAGTTATGGTTCGTTTTTAGACACGTCTGTACATCTTCCCTGGGATTCTCTCCTCCTGTGCCATTCCTTAGAACACCCAACATTTAATCAAATCTCGCAGTCATACTATTTTATGAATGCAACATCTTTTTGTTCTGGAGCCCCTGCACCCAGAACAGAGCCCCCATTTCTCTGTTCGACCACAGAAGTCTCTGAGGCACTAACCCCCATCACAGACTCAGAGCTCGATCACTGCAAGCCGCCTTCTTCCTGTGCTCAAGCATCCGCGCCCTGGGTGTGGATTCTGAGGTATTCTCGTTCTTGGTTTCCTCACTGGTTCTGACATACAAACCCACGCAAACCCGAAGACCAGACACATGGGGTAACCCTTCTGAGACTTTTTGCCATTAACACACCTCTCTTCGGTCTCATCTGCGATGGGACAGTTGGGCTTGGCAAAGAATTCTGCACTGAAAATCCCTCTCTCTTGGAACTTTGAAAGTCTTCCTTCCCTTGTCCCCTAGTATCTGCTGCCCGTAAAGAAAAGGCTGCTCATGCCGATTTTATTTACAGATGACCTGATTTTCCTTCTGGAAGCTTCTGGAATCTTCTCTTTATATTTCTGAAACTGCCCACTGTGTGGACTGGAGTGGGTCTTTTTGAGTCACTGTGCGAGACATTCAGTGGGCCTTTTAAATCTGGGAAATGTGTTCCTCTTCAGCTAGATATGTCCTCATAATACACTTGACTAATTTCCTCTCCTTCAACTTTCTGTGAATCAGATGTGGAAATCCCTCTCTCCCATCTTTTCTTTGTATTTTATTTATTTTTAAAATTTTTCCTTTTTAAAGGAATTATTTTTTAAATTTAAATTCAATTAGCCCACAGACTTCATCCATCAGCACCCCACTTACACCCCCTTCCTGCCTTCTAGGGAGAGACGAATCCCTCACACTGAGGTTCACCTCCGCCCAGAGCTCGAACGTCACCATGTCTAGGTCTTTACAAATTCAAACATAATTGTACTCTCAGGTGGGGAAGAAGATAAACACACATGCTTAGACTTCCTTCTTGAACCAAAATCACCTTTACAAAAATGAAGCTAACATATCTGAGCTATAACTGGACTACTGTAACAGAACCCCCAAGTCTGTGCTTTCCAATCCGCGAAAGCAGAATTCACTGGAGTGTGGCCAGTCCCAAACCGGAAGGCATCTAAAGACAAAGCAACACCACCTTTGCTGGCCTCCGTGTATGTGAGCACCCAGGACTTCCGAGTGCTTCTGAGTCACAGCCTCAGACAGTGATTCTTTCACTAATAAGAAAAGCATTGAAAAGGAGCTGAAAACAAACCCACTGTTCCAGAGGGCTGCCCATTCTGAGTTTTCCAATAATGAGAACTTTCAACATCTGTTCTGAGCAATATTTCAGGGGCGTGTAGGCATACACACTCATGTACACACGCAAGAAAGATTTACTGTCGCATTAATCTGTAATGCTGGAGGGAAAAACAGTTGTTACCTTATAGACGATTAAATGCAGTGCTTCGTAAGTGTCATCTGTGTTTACAAAAATTTTGGGGAATCTGCATTTTGCTTCTGGATCATTAAGGTTCAAGGGTCCAGTAAGAAATCTGAAAAGCAAGCACAGAAATGACTCAACTTAATTAGGTAAGTGATAAACAGGAATACACAAAACAGGATATATTCCCACTTAATATAGATTCATTTTCTTTTTGGGAAGCTAGACACTACTTGGAAAACATCAAATCAGAGTATGATAAAGTTTTAATTCACTGGAAACAACAGCGTTTCCACTGCAGTAAACAACTGCCAGTAAATAGCACAAAGGTAATTTCAGAGTTGATGATTTTACCTTTACCAAAAAACATAATAAAATCCAATACTGCAGATCAAAGACCAGAAGTTCTACCTTCCATAATGTTGAAGATTTCCTGGCATCTCCGCCCTTATTGGAGAATCCCTTCCCGCCAACTGTAAACAGAGTCAACGTTGAGAAATGACTTATTAGATCTTCTCCTTTTGAAGCTTTGAAAACCACAGTTATATCTACTAGTTGGCTCCATGCCATTTTCCTGTCTCATTTACGCATATTCCTCCCCACCAATAGAAGGGAAGGGGGATCACAAGAGCTACATAAAGAATGCATCGATAGGAACCAGAACGATCAAAACTTCATTGTACCCTGAACTCCATCTAATGATTTAGTTCCTTTTTTAGCAATAACTGAAATTTCCCATGTGATTAATGTATGCTAGGCAATGACCACCTCATAGGACCCTAGAGGCAGCACACCTCTTCCTATTTTCTCATTGTGGAAACTCAAGTTAGTAGAAGTTCCCCCGCACACATGGCTCCTAAGCAGCAGGGCCAGGTGTCAACCCCATGACTGTCCGACATCAAAGCTTTCAGCCAGAACATCACGCCTCCTCCCGGACTGGTATTTGTAGCACACGCCTAACGCTCTTGCTGAAGATGTACTATCTCAATAGGCACAGGAAAAGGGAAAAAAAAAAAATCCAAATCTGACAGTCATGTTAGCTGAAACTTCTCATTCTTCTAAAAAAACTTCTGACGTTCTTTTAGCCTAAATAAAATTTTAACATATAACCACAAAAAAAAAAAAAGATTGAAAAACTTTCTAAATCCAATAGGAAAAATGGATATCTGACTCTCATAGAGGCAGTCTGTACTGAAAAAGAAGGCCTCATGCGTCCACACTCACACTGCCGTGTTGAATACTGTGGTTTCCTACTTTCTAAGCCCGGCTCTGCCGGCAGATAATAAAGGATCAGAGTTCTCTGTTGGGGCAGCTGCACTATCACACACGGAAAAGCCTCCTGAGGGCGTGGACGTAAGCAGATGCTTTAGCCTCAGGCAGATCCCGAGATCAAGTCATGGCCCTGCCGCTTTCCGGCTAGGTGACCCCGAGTGTGCCATTTAAGCCCCCCCAGCCTGAGTGTCCTGTCTGTAAGGTGAGGAGAAGTTATCCTACTCGGGATGGTTGTCAGGATGCCAAGAGATAATGCGTGTTTGCTGGGCACTCAGGACACTGTCTGGGACACGGTACGTACTTAAGAAACATGAGCCACTGTACTCAAAGGACCTGTGTGCAGGACCAGGTCCTTCTTAAAACCTGGCTTTCAATTTCTTATCAAAGAGGTTTTTCCCTTGGTGTTTCATGTCACAACCTTAAACAGAAGGAGGGAAGAGAACAAGCCAGTGCGTGTATGCATCTCAGCCAAAATGATTCGTGGGCTACGGATATTTTTTATCTCCAACCTAGGAAGAGTGGCAGAAGGACACTTTGGGGGGTGCCTGAGCGGCTCAGTGGGTTAAAGCCTCTGCCTTCGGCTCAGGTCATGGTCCCAGGGTCCTGGGATCGAGCCCCACATCGGGCTCTCTGCTCAGCAGGGAGCCTGCTTCCTCCTCTCTCTCTGCCTGCCTCTCTGACTACTTGTGATCTCTGTCTACCAAATAAATAAATAAAATCTTTAAAAAAAAAAAAAAAAAAAGGACACTTTGGGGAGAAGGCTGCAGTATTACGTACAGGTCTCTGCAGAACACTGGGGAAGTAAGTAGCCCAGTGGAAAAGGCAGCCAGGCAAGAGAGCGTCCACTGAATGACATCTCATGCTTCTAGGTGACAAGCCCACAGGATTCACCTTTCTTTTGTCAAAGATCCCAGGTGTTTTCAAGTTCCCAGAAGTTCTCCACTACCCAATGAATTGCTCCTCTTAAAAACAGACCCTTGCTATTGTATTGGAATGTAACAAAAGAAGAGCTGACACCCGTGGTTTTCTGTGCTGAGGGGTACACAACCACATAAATATCACACCAGCAATGTAACATATATATCAGAGCTGCCCCATCGACCACCGCGTTACTCCACCCTCCTCCCCCAAGCCCCCAGCCCTCCAGCGCAGGTGTGCGTACATGTGTAATACATACAACATACATACACACACCGACAGAGGCAGTGGTTGGAGGGGAGGGAGGGAGCCCAGTGCCCGGCCGTACCTCAGGTTCTATATGCCTGGGAAACAGAGATGTAGTGAGGTATTTGTATAAAATTCTCATGTCGTCTTGTTCTAACCCACTCCTGAAACATCAGAAAAGCATGGTGTTAAAAGCCTGGAACTGGTCTTCTGTCTTCCTGTGGCTCAGATCATAGCAACACTCCTCTTGTTTGCTTGTTTACATTGTACCCGGAAGCCCTTTCCTTGACTGGGAAGTGGGAAGTTCGAGAAGAAGGGAATGAATTAAACTAGTCTGCCGCTAGCACTTTATCCTGAGCCGGCAAAGGCTATGTCTGTGTCATCTTGCATTCTATATGCCATTTTAAACAAACAGTCACTGGTCAGATTTGATTTGACTCGATTCCCTGCTTGAACGTCAGGTGGCATTCTTCAGGGAGCATTAATAGCCACAATGCTCCACTGCAGGTAGCAGATTTCGCTTCGCTTCCCGGGCTCAACAGACACGCCACATGCTTCCACCCAGCGTCCCGGGAAACATTGGCATGCTGCCTATGGGGACTACGTTCCTGCTCGGTCTCGGAAATGGATGTGGATTTTAATTCTATGACTTCTGTGTAGGGAGAGAGGAGGAAGAGAATGAAACACACTCTCAGGTCGACCTTTCAAGTCTAATCTGAGATGAGGCAAGGGTAAGTATCTGAGATCAGTTTTCTAGGTAGGGATATAAACAGACCATGAGCTGATTCTTTTTCTATTCAACGCAACCGAAAACAAAAAAAAAATCCTATGATGAGATCCAACTTTATTATAAATCAAGCCTCTACATCATATTCCAGAGGCTCTCTCTTCTTTTCCCAGTGAAACCATCTGTTAGAAAAATTTGGCTTCCCTTGGCAAGTATGTGCTGCTCCCTTCCTGAGGTCTTCCAATGCTGTCTCACCTCCTCCTCTTCCTCTCCCGCCTCTCTCCCTTCCAGGTCAATTTTCATAAGGTCTCGTCCTCAACTGAAACCGCTAGGGCTGGCAGGATCGTTTAGTTCATTCTGTGGCAATTCTAACTCTCAAAGTATCACATAGCCAACTGGACAGATGAAATCTCCCCCATCAAATACATGAAAAGTCACCTGTTTTGTTTTCTTTTACAGAAATAACTGAGGTAAGAAGGCAGAAAGAGGAAAACAAAACAGGTTCTGGATGTTATTTTCCTTTTAAGACATGAGTAAGAAGTACCAGTGGAGAGGGGTGTCGATGATAGGCAGTAGAAGGCAGTACATAAACGACTATGGGTTGGGCAATTTCTTCTAGAGCTGCGGTTCCAATAAGTGCAGCTACTGGGGGGCACCCAGGTGGCTCAGTTGGTTAAATGTCTGCCTTCGGCTCGGGTCAGGATCCCAGGGTCCTGGGATCAAGCCCTGCATCAGACTCCTTGCTCAGCAGGGAGCCTGCTTCTCCCTCTCCCTCCGCTGATGCTCTCTATCTCTTGTTCTCTCTTGCTCGCTTTCTGTCTCTCAAATAAATAAATAAAATCTTAAAAAAAAAAAAAAAAGAGCAGCTACTGGGTGCATCGGGCTACTGAACACCTGAGATACGGCTTGTTGAAATGAATGTAAAACATACACTGGATTGTTAAGATTTAGCATGAAAAGAATAGCTCATTAATAATTTACATTGTTGGGTGTCTGGGTGGCTCAGTAGGTTAAGCCTCTGCCTTCGGCTCAGGTCATGATCTCAGGGTCCTGGGATCAAGCCCCACATCGAGCTCTCTGCTTAGTGGGGAGCCTGCTTCCCCCCATCTCTGTCTGCCTCTCTGCTTCTGTGATCTCTCCCTGTCAAACAAATAAATAAAATCTTTTAATAAAAAAAATTTACATTGTTTACATGTTGAAATAATAAATTTATAATAACTTACTAATAATTTAATCTTTTACACGTTGAAATAAATAATTTTAGATATATGGTGCCAAAATGTTAATTTCACTAGTTTTTTTTTCATTTGAACATAGCTACTAGGAAACTTAAAATTATATATGTGGCTTAAAATTATATATATTCTTTTTTTTTTTTTTCAGATTTATTTATTTAGGGGCACATGGGTGACTCAGTTGGTTAAGTGTCTGCCTTCGGCTCAAGTCATGATCTCAGGTTCCTGGGATTGAGCCCCCACACAGGGCTCCCTGCTCAGCAGGGAGTCTGCTTTTCCCTCTCCCTCTGCCCCTCCCTCTGCTTGTGCTCTCTTTCTCTCAAGTGCGGTCTCTCTCAGGTAAATAAATAAAGTCTTTTTTTAAAAAAAGACTTTATTTGAGAGAGAGCAAGCCAGTGAACAGAGAGCAAGCCAGTGAACAGGGAGATGGGCCGAGGGAGAGAGAGAATCCCAAGTAGACGCCCCTCTATGCGTGGAGCCCAATGTGGGGCTTGATACCACAACCCTGAGTTCAAGAGCCACATGTTTAACTGACTGAACCACCCAGGAGTCCTTGCACTATCTTCTTACAGAACACCGCTGTTCTAGACCATAGGACACGAAGTAGAAAAAACCCTGTAGGAGGAGATGGCAGACCACACTGCTGAGTGGCTCACCACGTGTACTGGGACTGGTGCTTTGTTTTATGATTTCGCTTCAGATTTAATGCCAGGCATTAAATACCTTGTATTGGTCATCTGGATAGAAAACTTAACAAGAAAAATACTAAGTTGCAGCCTGGTGTTCAGAGCACAAAACCCCAAGTAGGCAATTCCCACTTTGCCTCCAGAGAGGCCTGCCCTAGTTGTAGGATCTCCAGGAGCTCAGACCACAGCAGCCCTCTCTCCAGTGGTTGCCAGCCCGAACCCTACTTCTGCTCCCCGACAAAAAATAAATGAGGCAATAATGCATTATAATTATGGAAGATGCTATTATTGGGGTAAAGTTCTTATGAAAAAATTAAAAAAAAATTAAAAGGTTCCCTCCTTAGTGCAAATAAACAAACAGATAAATAAATACACAAAGCAGAAAATTCCTGTACTGACAGGAAATGGTTCAGGACTCCATCAATGGTTCACCTCAGACAGGCAATAGCCTACTCATGCTCAGAAGTGTATGTGTTCTCTCAAAGTCTCTCAAATATGGTTGTTTAATATGAATAATTATTTCTTATCTAAGCTTATTTTTTTAAATATTTTTTTCTTATTTATACAGTTTTTTCTTGGGGGAAAAAAAAACCCAAATCTTTTCTTCAGCTTAAATCTCAACTGATGCATTTGAATGCAATGCAGAATCTCTCAAATCAGGATCAGTTTTGTTTATAACACAGGTGTTACTGTCATGTATTAAATATAAAATAATATAGTCAAGATCCAAGGATATGGTCAACTTTGATGAACTTAAAAAAGGTCTAAAGCATTTATTCATAAAAGTATTAACCCCTGGAAAGTAAATCAATTCACTAACAAGAAAATTCTCCAAAAAAATAGGCCAAGAACTCTAGACAAGAAAGTTGACTGACATCCTCCTACCAAACAGCAGTAATGTCTAATCCTATCATGGCCACTGCAAAACCAAATCCATCCATTTATGCAACGAAATCCAAACAGAACTAGAAGATATTTTCTACTAACCATCCGCATTGAGCTCACAACCATTTACCAAGCATCTAGAGTGTACCAGGTTCTGGCCATGTCCTGGGACAGACAGATGTTTCTACCCTCAGATAATTTCAAAACAATGTAATAAGTAGCAAACCAATCCAACAATACATGAAAAAAAATCATTCACCATGATCAAGTGGGATTTATTCTCAAAATGCAAGGGTGGTACAATATTTGCAAAACAATCAACGTGATATATCACATCAATAAGAAAAAAGATAAAAACCATATGATCATCTTAGTAGTTGCAGAAAAATCATTCAACAAAGTACAATATCCATTCATGATAAAAACCCTCTGTAAAGTAGGCCTAGAGGGGACATATTGCAACATAATAAAGGTCATATATGAAAAACCCACAGCCAACATCATATAATGAGGAAAAACTGAGAGCTTTTCCCTAAGGTCAGGAATAAGACAAAGCCTGTCCACTCTCACCACTTTTATTCAACATAGTACTGGAAGTCCTGGCCACAGTAAACAGACAACAAAGAAATAAAAAGGCATCCAGGTTGTTAAGGGAATAAAACTCTCATTATTTGCAGATGACAGGACACTATATATGGAAAACCCTAAAGACCACCAAAAAAAACTATTAGAACTGATTAATTCAGTAAATTCACAAAACTCAACGTACAGAAATCTTTTCCATTCCCATACACTAATACTGAAGCAGCAGAAAGTGAAATTAAGGGGCCCCTGGGTGGCTCAGTGGGTTAAAGCTTCTGCCTTCTGCTCAGGTCATGATCTCAGGGTCCTGGGATCAAGCCCCACATTGGGCTCTCTGCTCAGCAGGGAGCCTGCTTCCCCCATCCCCGCCCCTGCCTGCCTCTCTGCCTACTTGTGATCTCTGTCTGTCAAATAAATAAACAAATTAAAAAAAAAAAAAAGAAAGTGAAATTAAGAAAAGAATCCTATTTACAACTGCACTGAAAATAAAATATCTAGAAATAAGCTTAATCAAGAAGGTGAAAGAGCTGTACTCTGAAAACTATAAGCCACTGATGAAAGAAATTCAAGACGACACAAATAGACATTCCACACTCATGGACTGGAAGAACAAATATTGTTAATGTATCTATATGACCCAAAGCAATCTATACATTTAACACGATTCCTATCAAAACACAGACAGTATTTTTCACAGAAACTGAAGAAACAATCCTAGAATGTGTATGGAACCACAGAAGACCTCAAATAGCCAGAGCAGTCTTAAAAAAACAAAACTGGAGGCATCACAACTCTAGATTTCAAGTTATATTATAATGCAGTAATGATTAAAACAGTATGGTACTGATGTAAAAACAGAAGAGTGGAACAGAACATAAAACCCAGAAATAAACCCACAATTATATGGTCAATCAACCGTCAACAAAGGAGGAATGAATATCCAATGGGGAAAAAAAACAGTCTCTTCAACAAATGGTGTGGGGAAAACTGGACAGCAGTATGCAAAAGAACGCAACTGGACCACTTTCTTACACCGAACACAAAAATAAGCTCCAAATGGATTAAAGACCTAAATGTGAAACCTGAAACCATAAAAATCCTTGAAGAGAGCACAGGCAGTAATGTCTCTGATATCGGCTGTAGCAACATTTTTCAAGATATGTCTCCCGAGACAAGGGAAATAAAATAAAAAATAACTACTGGGACTACATCAAAATAAGAAGTTTCTGCACAGTGAAGGAAACAATCAACAAAACTAAAAGGCAACCTACAGAATGGGAGAAGGTACTCGCAAATCCAATGAAGGGTTAATATCTGAACTATATAAAGGACTGATACAACTCAATACCCAAAAAACAAATAATCCAATTAAAAAAATAGGCAGAAAACATGGACATTTCTCCAAAGAAGATATCCATCCAGATGGCCAACAGAGTCATGAAAAGATACCCAATGTTACTTATCATCACGGAAATGCAAATCAAAATTACAATGAGGTACCACCTCACACCTCTCAGAATGGCAAAAATCAACAACATAAGAAATAACAAGTGTTGGTAAGGATGTGGAGAAAAAGGAAGCCTCTTTCATTGTTGGTGGGAATGCAAGCTGGTGGTGACGCAGCCACTGTGGAAAACAGTATGGCGCTTCCTCAAAAAAAATTGAATACAGAACTACCCTACGATCCAGCCACTGCACTCTTGGTTACTTACCTAAAATATACAAAAACGCTAATTCAAAGGGATACATGCACCCCTCCCCATGTTTATAGCAGCATTATTTATAATAGTTAAATTATGGAAACAGCCCAAGTGTCTGTAAATCAGTAAATGGATAAAGAATACGTGGTATATACATACAAAGGAGTATTATTCAGCCATAAAAAAATGAAATCTTACTACCTGCAACAATATGGATGGAGCTAGAGACTATAATGGTAGGTGAACTCAGTCAGTCAGAGAAAGACAAATACCGTATGACTTCACTCACATGTGGAATGTAAGCAACAGATGAGCAAAAGAAAAAAAAAGAAACCAAGAAACAGACTCTTGATAGAGAATAAACAGATGATTGCTAGAGGGGAGATGGGTGGAGAGATGGGGGAAATAGGGGATGGAACTCAAGAGTGCACTTATGATGAAAAAAAATGAAAATGAGTGGGGAAAAACAACATTGGGCTCTACTTGATGAAACAGCATTCAAAACTAAATACACGTGCACACACACACGCGCACACACATATATAATAGTAAGCAATGAGAACAAATACATACTCTGTTCGTGAAATATAAAATACTTCACTGGCGTTTAAACACATCAGCTTGGTAACTAACAGTTGCCTCCCACAATGTGTTATTTTTCTTGAAGCTCCTTCTTAGGATGACGGCCTGAGGCCAACCATGCCCCGTAGGCATACTGGGGTGGGACCCCAGAGCAGTCCTGTGCAGCCACCAGAGCTGGGCACTGCGTAACTCCAGGAATGTCCTTCAGAAAGACAAAGGTGCCCAGAGGATCCCCAGGAGGTAGGCAACAGGCAGCACTGTGAGCTGAGACTTCCAGACCTCAACCCCGCTGGTCATGCTGGCTTCCTGGCCTCTCAGCGGAGCTGCGGACTTTGAGGGGGACTCTTTTGCTCTAGGCCTGTATCCCTTCTCACCCCTAGAGTTCACGCCTACATCAGGGGTTATGCTGTGTCAGGCAAATCGGAGCTACTTTCCTTGGACTGGGGCACCGAGGCCATGGGCTGCTATGGAATTCTAGTCCATCCCTCTGTCTCCTTGCTGGGTGCAGCCTTCTCAGCACCTCCCTGGAATTTCTGCCTCTAGAGGGCCGCTCCCTCCTCAGATGTGACACCCTCCAACCCCAGGTAACTTCCCTTCAAGCTCTCACGGCAGCCTTAAGAATTTCATTTTACTACCATGGTGTAAATATCATAAAAAGCAACCAGAACAGGGCCAGCTAATACAGCAGTATATGTCCTGCTAAACAATTTGTTCAACAAAAAAGGAGATGCCTTGGGCTCCTGGGTGGCTCAGTGGGTTAATGCCTCTGCCTTCGGCTCAGGTCATGATCTCGGGATCCTGGGGGTAAGTTCCTGGTTTTATAGCACATTTAACTTCTCTGGGTATTTTTAAAGACCCGATTTTGAAACAAAGTACGAAAAGTATGCTTTCCACATTTACTATACTGTTTCTTTAAAGAGGTTTTTGGAAGAACACTGAAATAAAAATAGGATTCCTAAACTTAACTCTACAGGAACATTTTCTCCACCTTTCAGGGAACCAGTTTTAAACTCCCCTGCTTTATTATTTTAACCCAAATTACCCTACTTTTGGTTTAAATAATCACTGCTTTATTTTGACAGTTATCTACAAAGATGCTTCCTACCCTGTCCCCCTGCTATTCATTCCAGTTTGACAACCTCCTATCAATCCAGTCATTGCTGTTTTTATTAGCCTAAAAGAGTTTCTTCTTTAATATGCCAAGCCTTAGAGTGTACATACCAGATTAGCTGATCGTTATAGAGAAAGGCAGTGTATTTGACTAGACTCAGGCTTTCCTCCATCCTATTAATAAAGGACTGGATTTTCAAATAAGTCATTTTATCCAATGGGAAGAAGCTGATGCCACCAAAAATGTCAAGGAGATCACATGACTGCAAATGCAACGTTTGCAAGTACTGTAGGAAAAAATAAGGCATTAATGTTACTAAAAGTACACTGAACATAGCACTCTGACAGCTGAGAATCATTAGTCAATTTATGGTATGATTACACACTAGCACACTGATAGGACCAGTAAGCAGGTGGGCCACAGCAAACTCGATGTGAAAAAGGTACCCATTTCAAAATATGAAGTTCAAACACAAGTCATTAACAATTATTCAGGATTGTCTTATCTCTTGGAGTTATTTAATTCCTTACATGAGTGCTTCTCAAATTGTATTAATCTCATTAGGGATCTATACAATGATATCATGGATAGAAAGTGACATCTTCTACTAAAATAAAATGGAAAGCACAGGCAGTCAATTGTTGATAGGTAGGAGAGTAATGAAGAAGAGAATAGAAATTAGGAGACAGCATGAGAGTAAATAATTATGGTCATTAAAGTGCAGGAACAAACAGGAAACAAAAGTAATTCATAAAAATGAAATAATTCAAAAACAGATCAAAGCTAGTTTAGGGGAAAAAAATAGAATTATTTCTTTAAAAGCTAGCTTGAATTCTACCAGAGGTAAGCTATATAAAATTTAACTTACAGTATAACAGAGTGGGAACTATATTAACACATTCATTTATCATATGGGAAAAATCTCACTAATAACCACTAATGTGATAAAATCTACCACGGCAAAAAATTTTACCTTGCGTCAATACAGATTAAACGATACTCTGTTTAGTGAATAATCATCAATGCATAAGAATGTAGGACTTAGGTAAAGAGTTTAAATTCAGCTAATTAACCAATCAGCATGCAGGAAGTTCGCTTTTGAGTAAGCGCACACAGACAGACACAGGTAGAACGAGGATGAAGCTGAAAGGTGTTTCCAAGATGATGTAGGTGTACACAAAATTGGGAGGATGCTTTGATCCTACACAAAATGTTACAGAAAGATAAAGGAAGGGAAGGAAGTTTTCTCCCTGTTCTGATTTCGCCACAATGTATCTTAGTTTCTTTGTCACTTTCAAGTCCTAAATTTTTTTGTAAATAAGAAACTTCCGTGTATATTTTTAAAAATCTGTTTGAAGACTACTGAGATTATAAATAAAATTCAGAACACTTACGCGATGGAAGAATTTCTCTAATCTTTCTTTTAGGAGCTTGACACCTCCATCTTCCATGGCTCTCAGAAATGTACCATTAAAAAGCTAATGATGTAAAAGATTTTTAAAAGTCAATTTCTTACACCCTTCAATTTGCCAGTATTAACAAATTATTTTCCTTTTAGATTAACTAATTCAGCCTATTTAATCCCCTCTATTCCTTTTAAATGTAGAAAATATTTACATGAGAAAGCCTGAATTATAAAATGAATCACACAAAAATCAATACTTTGTTAATTGATATTTCTGTGTAATCACTTAATCCTTTGGGGCATTGTTTTTCTAAGTAGGCTTCCCCACGATCAGCATAGAGACCAGCACTGGGCTTGAACTCATGACCCTGAGATCAAGAATCGGACACTTAACGGACTGAGCCACCCAGGTGCCCTGCATTTTTTTTTTTTTTAAATCTCAACTCACACCCAAGTTTCACTTTACATAAAAAATTATAGTCAGACTTCTTAAATCATACAAATAACTGCATTATGCCTTCTCCTCAAGCACATGGACTCTCTTGTTTACCCCTGGGGATATATTCCTAGTACAAGGCTAGGAATACAAAGACTCAATACTCAGTGAATAACTGTATACATAAACCTCAGTGCTGTTTCAAAGGCCCCATTATTTCCTCCCCTAAAACAGACACGTAATCACCATACAGTCATCAAAAGTGTTAAGATTTTAGATTTTTTAAAAAAATTTATTTGACAGACAGAGGTCACAAGTAGACAGAGAGGCAGGCAGAGAGAGAGAGGAGGAAGCAGGCTCCCTGCCGAGCAGAGAGCCGGATGTGGGGCTCAATCCCAGGACCATGACCCAAGCCGAAGGCAGAGGCCTTAACCCACTGAGCCACACAGGCGCCCCAAGAGTTAAGATTTTAAACAGGGGTAACTGGTTAGACTCAACTCAGAAAGACCGTCATGCTTACCTTGTACATGCTGTAGCACTGTTGTAGCACTGAACTATAAACCTTGTCCTGCAAACACAAAAGCGCAGATCTCATTTTAAAGGGAAAAAAGTCCGTGGCATAGCAATTATACAATAACTCTTGGTAATGCAATATAATGCTTGTAAGCCTAGACCCATGACAGTTATGTGTTGACAATCAAATGTATTTAAACGCAGTTATGAACCAGTTTTAGGAGAGCATTAACAGATGATGAGAAGGCATTAGGGAGACAAGATAAACATTTTTATACAATTGTGTAAATAGTGTAAATAGACATGAAACTTCACTATGCATATCCTGAGAATCTTCTGCAAAAGGGACATAGCTTAAATTTGGCCAAGTCACTCAACATATTCAGTAATACATTTTCTAGAAATATGAAATAAAAAATGACACATTACCAACAATTCCTCCTCTTGGTATTCAACAACTGGCTTTCCATCTTTAGTTTGCTTTTCAATTATAGGATTCCGAACAACCTACATAATTTTAATAGAACGAAATTACACAATGACCCAATTATATGTTTTTAATTTTCCCTTAAATGAAAAAATTTAAACATGCCACAACACCAAGAGCCCAAGAATACACTAAATAGGAATTAGATTTTAAAATTGCAACCACCTTTATTGTAATCTTACTTTGCAACAACTAGAGGACTTTCCTAAAGTCCCAACAGTAAAGATCACCCATAACTTCACTATACAAGTTCAAAAAGGATGTACTGTGTATGTAAATACCATGACCATCCAGAAATTCTCTTCTGGTTCATTGAAGAATTGTCTATTCTTCTGTGTATGTAAAGACTTTGCAGGTTTTGATGGGCTAAATGTCCTAAAAAGGTTAAAAAAGAGTATGTTGGGGATGGCTCTGCAAGTCAAATGAGTTTTAAGAATTCACTGAGCTCTGCAAAAGAGCCTTTAAAGGTGTTACCTTGTAAACTGTACAATAGCTTCACATAATCCAACATTTCTAATTTTCTCATTCTTTTCTACTTCATTTGGATGGTAAAACAAAATTTTATTTTCCTCCTGAAATATGAAGACACAGAATCACATTAACATAAGCTTTTTTCCGCCCCCTTCCCATCTCTGCTGTTGAAAATGCTGTTTAACGTAAGCCTCTCACGTTGCATATGCTAGCGGCCAAACAAAACAAAAACCCTTCTCAGAAAATCAAGAATTATCTTCCCCTGGGAATGTAAACAAGGGCCACCAGCCTGGAAGCCAACTGTGATATTCCGTGAATCACATGTCATCTGGAGGCACACAAGACAATTATTCCGAAAACTCGATTTTACGGTTTCTTTCCTCGTGCTAATTTTGCAAAACACTAACGTTTGTAAGAAATAAGCGTGTGCGCACGTGCGTACACGTACGCCTCCGGGCGAGTAAAACTCAGCAGGTTCACGCGCATTTGGACTGACAGCCTTTAAAAAGGACCCTGATTTGCTGCCGAGAGAACCGGACATCCTTTGTGGAAGTCACCGTCCCCACCTATGAAACAAACAAAAACCCATCCCTGGAATTTATTCATCAGTTCGGAAAAAACTTTCCTAGGGACCTCCAAGCCTGCGTTATTTTGGGGTTACAGTCCCCCACTCTCGATCCACGCCTCTGGTCGGGGACTTCCAGGAACAAAAACACAAGCTCAATCTCAGTCGCCCAGGATTGGCGCAAAAAGACTCAACCCGTGTGGAGAGATAATTAGCCTGCTGAGCCCTCGTTCAATAACAGGCTTTGATCCAGGACTCGAGAGAGACCCTGCCGGCGCTGTCTGGCCCCCACTTATTCCCTGGCCCCGGCGCACACCTGACACAAAACCTCCGCCAATGCCCCCCGAGGAAGGGAGTGACAGGTGCTGCGCGGTGTCCCCCAGCCACCCTACCCGGGGCGCGTCCCCAAGGCTCCCCGGGCCGGTCACCGGTTGGCCCGGCCGCCCCCGCCCTCGGGTCCTCCTCCGACCGCCGGCTGCCACCGGCGCGCGGCCCCGTTCCGCGTACCTCGCCCTCGCGCGGCCCGAAGCGCGGGTTGTAGATGAAGAAACTCAGCAGCGCCGGCGGGAACTGCTTCTCCTGGGCCGTCCCGGCCCCAGCGCCGGCTGCCGCTGCCGCCATCCCGGCCCGGCCCCCGCCTCGGGAGCCTCCCTCTGCCCGCCCAGAGACAGCAGCCCTGAGGAGACCGCACTTCCGCCTCGCTCGCGGTCGCCCCGGAAGTGCTCGCCGTTGGCCCGGAATAAGAATCCGCCGCTCGGCGGCCCCTTCTGGCGAGTCCCTGTGAGGGTTCCTTCTCGTTTGTTTCTCTGACAGAGTGTTTCTTACTGGAGAGTGAAGGTGAAAGTGAAACTTTTTTCGTTTGTGTCTTTGCTCCCAGATATATATCCTGGCTGAAGCGAGGGCTGCGTATTTAAAGAAAAATAGAACGGGCATGGTTTCTGTCTTTTTTTTTGTTTTTGGAAGGGAGAGTGGAGGCGCCAAGGAAGGCTCTACGTGATGTGCGGTCAGCTGGGCGATTTGCCCCCTTCCATCATGTACAGGGCCCCTCTTGGCGTGTGTGGGTTTTCTTGATCCCTGTTTGAGAGACCTGAGGTGACTGCTGGATCAAACGAAGCCGATGGGGTTTGCGCCTTACCCCAACTCCAGTGGCTCCGGGGAGGAAGATGGAGCGCAGCTGTGAAAGCGCAGGGCGAGGCTTGTGTGGTCAAAGCGGGACCAGAGTGCGGCATTCCCCGCGGAGTGCCCAGTCCCGGACCTTGGCGAGCAGGGCATCACCCTTTCTTGGTAGTTTTGAGGAGTCACTTGCTTTTGAGCTCTGTGGATTATGACATGGCCGGAACAGCTCGTGACTTCTGGCTTCTCGTACTGGGAGTTCTAACCCTTGCAGCCGACCGCTTGGCCGAACTCAAAACGACCTTGGTTTAGTTTGGCTCATTTGTCACAGATCAAATTTAGAAACTGGACCTCCTATTCAAGCTGGCAGAATAGACCTTCATGTTTAGGGAGGAGATGCATTGGAATTTGGACTTGAGATGGATCTGGGTCCTTATTCTAGCCTAACACTCACTCAACAAGGTGTGAAACCTTGGACCAATTACCTACCTTCTCCCGCCTCTAGTTCGGATTTGTAAAATGACTAATAGTAAATGCTTCCCTAGTAGGAATAGTGCTTTAAGAATTAAATGGGATTATGGGGGCGCCTGGGTGGCTCTGGGTTAAAGCCTCTTCTTTCGTCTTGGGTCATGATCCCAGAGTCCTGGGATGGAGCACCGCATCGGGCTCTCTGCTCAGCGGGGAGCCTGCTTCCCTCTTTCTCTCTGCCTGCTTGTGATCTCTGTCTGTCAAATAAATAAAATCTTTTAAAAAATTAAATGGGATTATGAATTGTACATATAATGCCCAGCACTTCATCATTATTCAACAAATGGTTATCATTACTTGCTCTTGAAATACTTTCCCAAATAACTTGCTCTAGTGCATGAAATTCTCCACTAGATAGAGTGTTTTGGTATTAAAGCAATTATTTTAAAATATTTTTTAAGATAGCAGAATCCCCTCTCCTCTCTTCTTCCTTTTATCCCCGAAAAGTCTGTGGGGAGTTCTAATACATAAAATAGCTGCAGAGCTACCGTCTATGATTTACTGGGGTCTAAGAGTAACTTTTGGCTTTTTCCAGGGGCTACCCATCATTCCCATCTCCCTTGGGGACCCTAAAGCCCCTGCCCAGGACCTTCTGACTCCAAGGACATAGTTTGAAAACTCCAGGTTAAAGAAGTCTCACCTGGGGTGCCTGGGTGGCTCAGTGGCTTAAGCCTCTGCCTTCAGCTCAGGTCATGATCCCAGGGTTCTGGGATCAAGCCCTGCATCAGGCTCTCTGCTCGGCAGGGAGCCTGCTTCCCCCTCTCTCTCTCTGCCTGCCTCTCTGCCAACTTGTGATCTCTGTCAAATAAATAAATAGAATCTTAAAAAAAAAAAAGAAGTCTCTCCTTTGTCTCTGAGTAAATACTTCTCGAAAAGTAGAAGAGCCCAGGGTTGAGGTTGGAACACCTGCCTGAATTTTTAGTTCAGGTTTTGCCATTTACCAGTTGAATGAACTTTGACTAATCACTTCCCTTCTTCAATCCCCATTTCCTCCTTGGCAAAATAAGGTTAGTACCTGCCTCGCAGGGTTATTGCAGAATTACACCAGATGACCCAAATGAAAACACTTGGTAAAGTACAAAGTATTACACAAATGTGGGGCAAGAGCCCTTCACAGCATTAGTCAAGCTTTCTCCCCGGCACACTTCTACTTCCTTGTATACTTTGCCTCCTCAGCACACATTCAATCAACTTAATTAATGGCCACATGAAAGAGATGATACAAAACTAAAATGAAACAAAACCCCAGAAATCAAAGTGCTTTTTAAGTTTCAAAAGCTAAGGAGGCAAGAAAGCTCAGACATTAATGCACTCCCCTCTCTCACAGTCTCAGGGTGTGCACGGATGCAGTGTGGGAGGAGTGGTGATGATAGACACTTAGATATTTTTGGAGACTTCAGAGAGGATGAGTTGTTGCTTCCTTGTGAAGCTGGGGGTAGTGATAGAGGAGGCTCTTAAACTTCCCTCCTCCCGCAAATACAACATGCAGCTACGCATAGCGCAGTTCCTTCTGAGAGAAATCCAGAGACAAGCTGAATGACTCCTACACATCAGTTGAATGAGGAAATACCCCAATCAAATTGGGTAGGAAAGGCTGAGACATGGTCTCGCCAGCATCACACAATGAGGAGGGAACCCTGGACTCCTAGCCTCTCTGTGGGTTTGGCTTGTACATCTAGCTACCCCAACTTTTAAGGCTCCAACCCACAGCCCTATCTTCAAAAACACCTAACTCTGAATGATAGTGGGACTTGCATTTACTAGAACCACAAGACTATATAGCAAAGAAGGAGTTCTTAATGGCTACGCGAACCCTCACCACGGCGATCCCCTCAAAGCTCAGTACAGAGGGAGCAGGCAAAGTGCCGGTCAGTCTTACCCCGGAAGGAATTTGACTGTATACTTTACAAGCTGCTGCCTGAGGGTCTGGCTTCTAATTTAGCACATATTTAGGGGCCGGCTGCTATCCTCCCTGGAGTCCAAAATAGCTGGTTGGCACTACACCCAATTTTCCCCTCTGTTCACTTGAAGAATAAAACCAAGTCCCCAGTATCTCTCTGGAAGAAGCTTGTCCACACATGCAGTGTGCCAACATTTACACTCACCACCCAAGAATATGGGCCCCCAAATTACCTGGCTCTGATAGTCAAGAGGCATCCCGGAGCCCTACAGCGCCATAGCAAAAAGCAAGTTTTAAATAGGACCGGAGCGCCCTCCAGTGGCCATCCACCTGGGCTCAGCATAGAGAGAGCCCTCCTCCCACGGGAATGTCAAGAAGGAAAACATTGGGCTTAAATCCCAAGTTAGACCAAATGCCCCAACAAACATTCACAGAACATGCCATCCAATAGCAGCAAATTCCCATTCTTCTCAAGCCCACACAAAAAATTGTCAATGATCACGTTAGAACACAAAACAAGTCTTAACCAAAATTTAATAAGATTGAAATCCTATCAAGCATCTTTTCTGACCACAAATGACAGGAAACTACATATCCGTGATGAGGAGGAAACTGGAAAATTCATAAATATGTGGAGATTAAACAAAATTCTCTGGAGGAACCTATAGGTCAAAGGAGAAATAAAAATGAAACAAGGGGCACCTGGGTGGCTCAGTTGGTTGAGTGTCTGACTTAATTTCAACTCAGGTCATGATCTCAAGGTTGTGAGATCAATCCCCATGTTGGGCTCTGTGTTCAGCAGGGAGTCTGCTTGAGGATCCTCTTTCCCTCTCCCTCTGCATCTCTCCCCAGCTCCCCACTCACATGTGTGCATGTACGTACTTTCTCTCTCTCTGTCTCTCTCTAAAATAAATCAGTCTTTAAAAAAGAAAATCAAAAAATATTTTGAGACAAATGGAAACGAAAACAACATAGCAAACACTACTGAGTGCAGCAAAAGTAGTTCCAAGAAAGAAAAGTATAGAGATGAATGCCTATGTATATATACATATATATGTATGTATGATTTTATTTATTTATTTGACAGAGAGAGAGATCACAAATAGGCAGAGAGGTAGGCAGAGGGAGAGGGGGAAGCAGGCTCCCTGCTGAGCAGACAGCCTGATGCAGGGCTCAATCCCAGGACCCTGAGATCATGACCTGAGCTGAAGGCAGAGGCTTAACCCACTAAGCCACCCAGGTGCCCCTGATAAATGCCTATATTAAGAAAAAAAGGTGGGGGGATGCCTGGCTGGCTCAGTGGATTAAGCCTCTGCCTTCAGCTCAGGTTGTGATCTCAGGGTCCTGGGATCAAGCCCTGCATCCATCAAGGAGTCTGCTTTTCCCTCTTCCCTGTTCATGCACTCGCTCATGTGCTCTCAAATGAATAAATAAATTCTTTTTAAAAAGATTAAGATCTCAAACAACCTAAGTTTACACCTCAAGGAATCAATAAAAGAAGAGCAAACAAAGCCCAAAATTTGGTAGGAAAAAGGGTAGAAAAAAAGATCAGATTGGAATTAAATGGAATAGAGACTAAAAAGACAACAGAAAGGGTCAATGAAACGAGGAGGTGGGTTTTTGAGAAGATAAACAAGATTGACAAACCTTTAGCTAGACTAAGGAAAAAGAAGATGCAAAATCAGAGGCGAAAGAGGAGACATGACAACTGATAATACAGAAATAGCAAGGGTCATAAGAAACTATTGTGAATAATTACACACCGACCAATTAGATAACATAGGAGAAATGGAGACGTTGCTAGAAACGTAGAACTTACCAAGACTGAATAATAAAGAAATAGAAAATCTGAATAGACCAATTAAAGATTTTAAAATGTATTTCAAAGTTTGTTTCAAATGATGTTACCAGGCAGTAATAAATCAAAACACTATAGTGCTGACATAAAACAGACACATAGATCAAATGGAACAGAATTGAGAGCCCAGACATAAACCCATTATATGTTGCTAATTAACTTACCACAAAGGAGCCAGGAATATACAACAGAGAAAGGACGGTCTCTTCAACAAATGGTATTGGGGAAACAGAATAGCCCATGCAAAATAATTAAACGAGATCTCTGTTTTACCCCATACACAAAAATCAACTCAATATGGATCAAATCCTTGAATACAAAACTACAACTTTACTTGAACATAAAGACTGAAACAGTAAAACTCCTAGAAGAAAACCTGGGTCAGCTCCTTGACATTGATCTCAGCGATGATTTTTTTAGATTTGACACCGAAAGCAAAGGCAACAAAAGCAAAAATAAGCAATTGGGAGTAAATCAAACTAAAAAGCTTCTGCACCGCAAGGGCTATCAATGAAATGGAAAGTCGACCTGTGGAATGGGAGAAAATATTTGCAAACCACACATCTGATAAAGGTTAATAAAAAAAAAGTATCAAGGAACTCATGCAACTCAATAGAAAGAAACCTAAGTAACCCAATTTAAAAATGGGCAAAGGACCCTAAGAGACATTTGTCCAAAGAAAAGGGTCAGTGGGTACATGAAAAGACACTAGACATCAATCATCATCAGGGAAATGTAAATCAAAACCACAACGAGGTATCACCTTATACCTGGAAGGTCAGTTTTCCGAAAGAACGAAAGAAAAGTGCTGGCCAGAACATGGAGAAGAGGGAACCCTTGTGCGCTGATGGTGGAAATGTAAATTGGTGCAGCCACTATGGAAAACAGTATGGAGGGTACTCAGAAAAATTAAAAATAGAACTGCCATGTGATCCAGCAATCCCACTTCTGGCAATGTATCCAAGGGAAATGAAATCATTATCCAGAAGTTCTATCTGCCCTCCTTCTTCACTGTAGCATTATTCTCAATAGCCAAGGTATGGAAACAACCTGAGTGTCTATGGATGGATGAATAAATGTGTAGGACAGAATATTATTCAATCACGAGAAAAAAGGAAATCCTGCCATTCAGGACAACATTGGAGGAACTGGCCAGGCATTACACTAAGTGAAATAAACCAGACAAATACTTCCTGGTATCACTTGTATATGGAATCTTAGAAAACAAAACCAACCCTCATAGAAACAGAGTCAAATGGTGGTTTCCAAGGGTTAGGGGGTGGGGAAAATAGGGAGAGGCTGGTAAAAGGGTACAACTTTTCAGTGATAAACAAGATCCATCCTGTCTCCGTCACCGCTCTCCCAAAAAACCCCCACTGAATGTTCTTTCCATCCCCGCCCCTTTTCTGTGAAAGTGAAATTGACTTTGATTC
>RCUC01169574.1:0-49062 GCA_003697995.1 Taxidea taxus jeffersonii
GTCCCACATCCTCATCCCTGACCTTGGTGCTTTTTGAGGAGGTATAGTTGGCACTAGCTAGGAACTACTTGGGATGGAAAATCACCTGGCTCAGGTTCACTGAGGCATTGAGCTCCAGCCTCACATGGTGCTGGCAGAGGGGAGTGTCAGATGGGGCAGGAGTTCACTCGAGGTCGAGAGAAGAGGACTCCCCACAGTGCAGCACCATCTTCCTGTGACAGCTCTCTTGCTGGTCATGTTCTGAGTGTGGAATCACAAAGTCTCCTGGGAGAAAAACACAACATCATTTCCTGGGCTTTAATCTTAAAACTCGTAAAGGGAGCTGTGGGGAATTCAAGGCATCTGATTTCGGTTATTGTGTGTGCCCACTGCAGATCTCCTAGGCTGTGGGTGTGTGGCATACAGCTGGTGCTCAGTAAAGATTTCTGGGACCCGATGTTCTTAGACTTTCCCTCTTGCCCCTGGACCCTGAGATTCTCCAGCCTTCTCAGGTACATCTGATGCTTTCCTCAACTGTCCATGTTCCTAGCTTTCGAAGATTCGCCACCGAGGAGGGGCTACAAAGCCCTGTAGGGTCTCTGTTAATGGTCATTCAAAGTGTGTTCCCGTTTGGATCATTCATGCACTCGTGACACCCAGCAGCTCAAGGAAGAGATCGCTCCGAGGTTATCCCCGATCTGCCTGATAATTTTTACATTGGGATGCACTCAGGCATTTCCAAGGATGATTTCCAAGTTGCTTTGTCCTTGTCACCAGGGGGCCTTCAGTGTCCTTTAGGTGTGTCCCATGGCAAGCAGGAGGGACAGGCTGGTGTCCTCTTCTCTCACACGGATGGTCAGCTGACCTGAGCAGCAGAGCAACCTTGGGAGCAAGTCTCATGTGGGGAAATATTTTCAAAATGCTGGGATAGAGGTGGAAGGGAGTTAGGAGCAGCTGTGACAGGGAGAGATGTGCGCCTCTCCTCTTTAAAGCTCGATGGCGGTTTAAATGCTGAGCCCCTTTTAATTAACTTGCTGGGTGTTTCCTCCCAGGGAAGTGAATCCGTCCTTAATTTAAAGATATTTGAAGCAAATGACTCATGAACTTCAAAAGTTTTGAATGACTTAATTGGGATAAGAGCATCCACGAACAAATGAGCATCTGGAGCTCGCTAAACACCCTGCCCTCTGTGGCCGGCAAGGCTGGGCTTCAGGGTCTTAAGCTGGACTTTGGAGAGGATGCACCTGGATTCCCCTGGTGACCCGTTGTGGCACGGGTGGGATGGTGCATGTCTGCCCACAGCCCTGTGCACCATCCAACCTCCCTGGGCACTCCTCTGCTTTTGCTGAGCAAAGTTATGTTCACACCAAGTGGATAACTGAGCTCTGACTCGTTCGAGCCGGCCTCGAAGCCTTCTGGAGACGACTCTACCACAGGCTTATCTTTATTTCCCTTTCCTGTGTTCCTTGCCCCAGTTTTTTGCATCTAGCACTTCTTACACCTCCTCGTTTCCACCAGAACTGCCGCAAGTCAGGGGTCAGGAAACTTCCTCAGTTCTTGCGGGATCACGATGCCTGTCCTTGTGCCCTTTCTCTGTTTCCCTCTTGCCCAGCACTCAGGAACTGCAGGAAGGGGCTTGAACTGACACCGGTCTTCTCTGAGGGCGCCGGGCGGGGTTGCTGGTCATGCCGGTGTCGGGGGAGGGGGCTGCAGGCGACCCCTCACCCCTGCAGAAGGTGCCTTCCTGATATCCAGCGCTTCACTAAACCCCGGATGGATAACAGACCCATTTGATATACGGTGGATTGAATTTATGGTTTTCATCCACTCGCAGGGGAATGATTCTAAGCGTAGAGATTAAATATTAGACAGAACATTATTTTTGGAATTATTTGACGATGTGAAGAGGTCTGGTTTCGGAATTTCTAGCGTCTGATCTGCCCTGCAGGCAACTGTCAGCTCAGTACTTGGTTGATAGGAAATACCGGGCTGCGGGGTGGGGGAGGGGCGAAGGGACACAAAACCGGGGCCCTGGCTGTCTTTTCAAGGAGTTTAAAATCTGACTGGGAAGGTCAGTCAGGTAAGGACGCAAGCCGTCACGAGAGAGAAGTGACAGTAAAGGACGGGAGCAGAAATGTCAGAAAACTCCAGCTTGGGCAGGTGCACAGGGATTCTAAAAACCCCGTAAGGAGGAGGGAGCAAGTCCCGGGGGAAAGGGCCCCGCCAGGCTTCCTGGAGAGTGAAGGAGGCTGGTCCTGACTGACGGGGAGGGTGTGCACGGGCAGAGAACCGGGGAGGGCAGAGCACACTGAGCACTCTGGGCACCAGAAGCCCGGAGGCCTGCCTGGTGGAGGGCATTGGAGCAGGTGGCCTGGGATGCAGTCTCCTCACGTCTAGAAAGACAGGAGGAAAATCCCTTGAGGCCCCCGAAGGTCCATAAGAAGGTTCGAGGCTCTGTGTTCCTTCTGCACACAGCTAGGAAAATGGTCTGCTCTGCCCTTTTGTCATCAGTGAAAGGAGAAGGCGGGCAGGCTCTGCCCTCCCCTCCCTTCCGGCACCGCTCCAGGCCGTGAGGGAAGCGGCTGCCGTGCACAGCAAGCTCAGGGCTCGGCAGGACAGGCAGCTGTGGCCAGGATTTCTGAGCTGCCAGGTATAGGGGAGACGTCACCTTTCCACCTACCCTCACCCAGGAGGGGCCCCGCGTGGCCGGCGTCCAATGTGAAAAGGCCCCACAGGCATGCACCTGCTGGGAGAGGCCTTGCCCTCAGCCCCGGGGCCGGGGGGTTCCAGCCCCTAGTGGCCGCCCAGTTCCGAGGCTCAGCCAGGATCACAGGCAGACGCGTGATGGTTGTGCCGTATGATCAGACGGGAAGATAAGGCCTCCGGTCTTGGCTTCCCATGTGGTTCAGTGAATCTCCGCCTTAGAGTCTGTTGCTTGGAGGGGATGATCAGCAACACCCGAGGAGGAGGTTTCTCTTCCAGAACCTTCTGTCAGCAGCAGGGATGCCCCGTCTGTCTCCGGAGCAGAGGCGGAGGTATCTGCCGAGCTGACCGAGGATGGGACCTGGGGGTCATGAAGCCGGTGCTGCGGCGTGGTGGGCGGGGGTGCCCCTGCCCTGACCCAGGTGTGACCCGGGCCCTGGCTGCCCCCCGTCCCTGGCTGGTGGCGTGCCCATGCTGTGCCTTGTGACCTCAGGGAGTGCCGGGCTTCTTTGACAGCAGACTGGGAAACCGTTTCCACCTCACGGGGTGGTTTTGAGGCATGGCTGAGCTCACCCGCGCAGAAAGCTGGGCACACACGGCAAGTATCGGGGGCCCCAGGCACATGCAGGCCCCCTCGCTCTGCAGTGCCTCAGGGAGGGAAGGGCACTTGTGCGGAGAAAGCGGGACCCCTGTGTCCTTCAGCCTCCCCTGATGGGGCTGGGGTGAGCACATGCAGGTGCCTAATTTCTCTGCCTCGAAAGGATGTAGGCAGTTGGACCCATCCAGGAAACCATCCGCAGAAGCCCCATAACTCTCCAGGTCAGCAGCCCCCATGTGTGGTCTGTGGGAGCACCATGTCCAGGGGCCCTGCCCAGGGGAGGGCTGTCCGCTGGAGCACCGGTCAGCATGTCCTCTGCCAGGGGCCGGCCGGCTTCTCTGCAGACGGTCCCTTCAAGTGACCTGTGGCCAAACTTGAGCTTCACTGTTCGTGTTCTCAAAACTGCCCTTGGAAGGCGGTGGGGCTGACACTCAGGGAGGCTCAGCCTCTTGGGAGTCAAGGAGGTGGGCCAGGGCCCTTTCTGTGACCCTGAGGGCCCGTCCCCCACCCCATTCCCCTGTCGCCTGAAGCGTCCGGGGATCCTGAGTGGGACCTAAATCCACAAGGAAGTTCTTGGCCCAGATAGGAGGTCCAGTGAAGAAGGAAGAACCTTCTCGAAGCTCCCTGGAGGCCTCTCCATCAGCAGAGCTCCTGGCAGGTGGGTAAAAGTGTTGGACGCCCCCACTGTGCGGTTTCCCATGCTGAACAGAAAGGATGTGGATGTGTCCTGGGGCCAGAGGCAGAGCCACACCTGGGTCCCCATCCCTGTTCCCACCAGGGATGGGTCCCCATCCCTGCCAGAAGGAGACGTTGTCTGTGGGGTGGGGCACGAAGAAAGGCTAACAGGCTCGGGCCAGCTTCCCGCCATCCTCTTCTACTGCCGTGAGTGCCTCTTTTTGGAGAAACTACAACCGTCCTGCAGACTCATCTAATGCCCTCGGTGCAACAGAGAGGAAACGGACATGAACACGTGATAAATGCTGGGTCCTGTGCACGTCTTCACCGGAAGGCGTGGCGAGGTGGTCGGAGGCTCACCCGCTGCCCCGTGTGGCATCATCAGGAACCCGAGGGCAACACGAGCTGAGACAGGTGTGCTGTCTGAGCGTGGGGGACAGCTGACTTTTGGAAAACGGTGAGCAACTCCTGGCAACATTTGGGACCAAAATAATCCAGCCTTCTTTCGATCTACATGGCGGTTGTGTTCTTGGAAACTTTGGTGCTTATTAAAACCATGCAAAAAATACTCTGGGTCTGTACGTGCAACAGAAGGAGGCTCTCTGGGCTCAGAGCATTTATAGCAGGAGCGAGCAGAAGGATGCCGGGAGTCACGCAGACCGGAGGGCCGGCCGTGGGTGAGCACGTCTGTCCTGTACACTGTGGGGCAGGGAGCGTCCTGTCCCTACGCAAATAACACCAGTCATTGTGACAACCAAGAGCGTCCCCCACGTTCCTGGATGCCCCTGCCCCCCGAGAAGCCCCGTTCTCGCCCCAGAAGTTCCAGAGGCAGCCTCCCACCCTGGAGACAGGTGGCCTTGCCCCTGGCCGCATGCTGCCCAGAAAGGACCAGCTTCCGTCTGCGCCCGGGCGTCCCGGCTGGGAGTTGGAAACAGCTCCTCTCCCAGTCTGCGGGGCCAGGGAGGCTCTTTCCTGCCTCTTCCTGCTGGGGGTGATGGCAGGTGTTCCTTGGTTCCTGACCGCACCCCAGCCTCTGCCTCTGTGTTCTCACGGCCTACTTCCCCCCGTGTCAGTGTCTCCCCGCTTCTTAGAAACACACTGGCCATTGCCTCAGGCCCAGGCTGAGACCCGGGATGGCCTCATCTTGAGGTCCTTCATGTCATCACGTCTGCAGAGTGCCTTCTTCTAAACAAGGTCACATTCTCAAGGCCTGGGGTTTAGGACCAAGTCATAGCTATTCCTTGGAGCTGCCGTTCAGTTGGAGGGTTTGGGGGTCGGCATCATCCCCATTGCCCAGGGGTCAGCAGCGCCTGCGGATTTTCTCCGAAAGCTGGGAGCACTGTGGGCCCTTCGCCTGCCTGTCCTGCTGGAGAAGAAGGCGGGCCTGGGGAGGGCATGGCCCAACCCTCACCCACCCGCCCTTCGCGAGGCCTGGGAGCCAGTGGGGCTCGGAGAAAACACCATTTCCATGTATCAAAAATGCTTTGTATCTATTGAGCCTCAGAGATAGGTCAGAGCTGAAAACGTCTGGCCTCCGGGTCGCCCTCGGGCCCTGAAGATCCGTCCTGCACTCATGTGTGTCCGTCAGAACCGTTTCCTGAGCACCTTGTGTGTGCAGGCCGTGCGCTTACATCAGAAGACGGCTGTGGCCCTGTCCCCTCCAGGGGCAGCAGATGGACAGAAACACAGGCAGAACCCGAGCAAGACCACCCCAGGTGTGGGGGGCGATGCCTGCAGCCTGGGGCTGGGATCGGAGGGAGGAAGACGGTGGCAGCCAGGAGCCAAGGTGGTGGGAGTGTGACAGGCGACAGAAGGGCTGTGGTGTGGCGGGCCACGGGGGTAGGGGCAGGGCAGGTCAGAGGTTGGGCTGGGCTTGGAGGCTGTCGCCGGGGCTCCGGGTTTTGGTCTGAGGACCGTGGGGTGAGCAGAGCCTGGGCCGACCTGGTGAACGCTGCGGGAACCCTGCAGGTCCGGGAGGGCAGAGCTGGGTGGAGACCAGGTCAGGGGGCATGAGGGTGCATGGACTGGCTGAGGACTCGGTGGGTGACAGGAGGGAAGGAGAACATTCTGGAAGGTCTCCTAAGTGTTTGGTCTGAGCGGCCCATGCCTTCGCCGTGGGTGGTGCCTATCCTGAGCTGGGGCGTGGATGGGAGAGGGCGGCTGGCAGCCGCTGCAGTGGCCACATCAGCTGTCCACGGGGACATCTGTGGGCCCCTCGGGCTCGCAGGTTTGCAGCCGGGGAAAGGTCTGGCCTGCGGTGGAGACCTCAGAGCCGTCGGGGTCTGGGTGGTTTCAGAGGTCCTGGGGCTAATTGAGATCACCTGGAGAGAGTGTAGACTGTGTGGGAGAGGGACAGGGACACAGGACAGAGCCCCAGGGCATCCTGAAGCACAAGGAAGTGTGCCCAGGGAGGAGGAATGCAGGAGGGTGGGACCTGGAAGCACCTCACAGAGGAGGTGAGGAGGGAGAGGGGAAGGGGAACCCAGGAAGAGGGAGCAGGTGGGAAGGGGGGAGAGGGGAGAGGTGGGACAGGGAGGACGCGGTCCGTGTCAGGGCTCTGAGGAGACAGGAGGGGTAAGCAGGGAGGTGACCATCACTTTTGTCCCCACGGAGGTGCAGGCTTGGAGGCTTGACGAGAAGGCCCGCTGGGTGCGTTGGGGGGGACCGGAGGCGAGACAGTGGGGGCTGCAGGGACCGAAGGCGTGGTGTGGAGGACCCTTCGCTGCTGCCCACAGGGGAGCGGAGGCGGGCTTGCCCGTCAGCGGGAGGGTCCTGGGCAGGGTGAATGCGGTGCTGGTGGTACGCAAGCGAGGGCCTCGTGCAGAACGCCGGCGGTCCCGGCTGGTTGCTGGACCCCCGCGCCTGCCCGCACAGCTGAGCTCCACGCAGGCAGGACGGGCTGGGCTTGTGGAGGGAGCAGGAGGCCGTGAGGAGAAGGCGGCCTTTCTGGGAAATCCCGCTTTCCTGGCACCAGATCCTTTCCACTTGGGAGCCCTGTGTGAGCTGGAGGGGAGCATGTCCCCGAGGGAAGCGCGGAGGGTCCCGGCCAGGGGCAGGAGCTGGGTGTCTCCCCATGTGCACACAGGAGCTGTGGGAGGCCCGCCCCGAATGCGCAAGCCCACCCTGTCCCCGCTGGCTCTGGCGATGTTCCAGGCCTCCCCGAAGGCCCCTCATCTGGGGAGGGCAGCTGGCATCCTCACCGGGTAGTGTCACTGGCCAGTGGTTTGGAAGAGCACCTCCCGGATGACGCCTGTGCCCAGTCCCCTCCCTCACTGGATGCACTGAGCCCCGGGGCATCTCAGCCATCGGTCCGCCCCTTCCCAGGGGCCGCGGAGGCCTCTCCTCCTCCAGAGCCCCCATGAGGCCGTGGGGACGACGCCTTCTGCCATCTCTGACCCGAACCAAGACGGCCTTGCTCCTGGCAGACACCGAGACCCAGACTCGGAAATGCGGCTCGGGCTTTCCTGGGAGGGCGTGCTCTGTCTGCCTCTGTGGGGACACGTGTGGCCGGTTAGAGTCTACGGACCCCAGACCCAGGGCTGGTGCTGCCCCCAGAGCTGGGGTCAGCGGTGGCAGGTGGGAGGGGAGCAGGGCCTGGGAGCCATGCGGTGTCGGGTATACAGGCCACCTTGGGCACCTCAGCAGGCATGCCGCTCTGCCCTGCCGTTGTCCCAGACTTCCTCGGAGCGGGGGACAGTGTGGGGCCAGAGCCACGACGGGGGCAAGGGCGGGGAGGCAGAAGTTCTCGCATTTCACAGAAGTGTTGAAGGTTCGTGCCCCACCGTGGTCCTGGCCACACCCCCGCTCTCTCGAGTCTTCGACTGTAGCCTGTCTTTTTGGGGCCGTTCCTCACTGTCCGGGCACTTAAGCAACCTGTCCCTGCCCCGAGGTGGAGAGGCACCGCTCTGGCTCCTGCGCTGAGGAACAAGCAGCGGGAGGGCCGGTGGGAAGGAGCCTCTCGGGACCTCTCCAGAGCATCCAGGAGGCCTCTCCTTGGCCAGGCTCATGCTCTTCCCTCAGCCAGAGTGGCCACCTCCCCTCCTCCTTCTGATGCCACACCTCCAGGGCCCCTGGATTCTTCCTCCCCATGTCCTGGCGTTTACCCTGACTCCGGTCACTTTATGGCCGCTTGCCCGGACGTCTGTCCCCCTGCGTCCCCCACCCGGGACCAAGAGCAGCACATACCCCTGCGTGCTCAGCACTTTCCCAGGGTGACCACCCAGCCCGGGAGCTCCTTGAGGGGCAGAAGCAACCCTCCTATGCCCAGGGCCCACATCCGAGTGCCCCCGGCCCCTTGCGCAGTGCCCGGCCCGCAGCTGGCTCACGCGGCTTTTCTGAACAAAATGCAGCTTCTGGCGAATGTGTTCATCAGGGCGAGACACGCCAGGTCTTGTGGTTTAGTGAGAGGGAGAGAGGACACGAAGAGGACAGACAGGGCAATAATGCACCGGGCCTTTGAAAGTCGCCCGAGCCCAGGCCTCGAGAAGGCGCCGCCGTCCCGTGCAGAGCCCCGCGCTCTGGTGTCGGGTCCGTGCCCGCCGGGGCTCACCTGCCCACGCCCGCCGCCACACACCCCTTCCGGGGCCTCCGGAGCGAACGAGGCAGCGTGTCTCGGAGAAGAGAACGACGTTCTTGCCTGCCATCCCCACACGCTGGGGGCCGCTCCGCTGGGCCCAGGCGAACGGGTCCCCTGCAGCTGGGGTGCGGGCCGCGTTGGGGAGTCCCCCCCAGGGGTGAGGTCCTCTTCGGCAGGGCTCTCGGGACTAGACGGGCTGGGGCAGCTCTCTACGGGGCAGCAGCGCGGAGGGATGCTTTTCTGTGGCACGGCCGTGCGGTAGGGAGAGAAGGCTCTGGTGGCCCTTCCCGTTCTCCGGAGGATGCGAGGCCCGCGGCTTGGGGCCCGTGTCGGGAGCTCACAGCGCGCCGGGCTGGCGTGCGGCCTGACCATCCCTGTTCAGGGTTCCACCTCCCCATTTGGTCCGGGAGACCTTCGCTGTTGCAGCTGGGGAAGCGCTTCCCCAGAAGCCAGGAGGGGCTGGTCCGAGGGGCGGGTGCTGGCAGGCGTGGCAGGTTGGGAGTCACGGGGGTTCCTGGTGGACCGTCTGGGTGTGGGGAAGCCGTCAGGTTTCGTGTTTCCGAAGGCGGTTTCAAAGCCCCAGTCAGCGCTGCTTCGCTTCGGTGAGGGCGAGAGAAGATGGATGAGCGTCATGGCGGTGTGTCCCAAGCCGAAGCCTGGGGACTGGGCCTGTCTCCCCGGCGTGTTCATCTCCGCGTCCCCTGGGGCCGTGGTGGGGGAGACTCCCCGAGAAGGGCCCCCGGTGCCCCTGCCCCCAGAGCCGTCTGCACAGCATGGCCTGGGACAGCGGGCCGTCCACGCCGAGCCCCTGCTCAGACCTGGGGTCCCTGCAGCTCTGAGGACACTGGCAGCCCTGCGGACATGCAGATGTGACAGCCTCTGTCCCTCTGGGCCCCGAGCCGTCCTGCCTGGGGAACTGACTGGCCCCATGTTCTGCCCTCGGTGTTCTCAGGGCTCCTGCGTGCATCATCCCTGCTGCCCTCCATCCCATGGCTGAGCAAACTCTTAGTTCTCTCTTAGTCATTGTCTCTCGGACAGCATGCAGCAGGGACTCTTTGGCTGCTCCCCACCCTGGCCTGTCTGCCCCCGACCCCCACCTTCTGGCAGGTGCTTCTGTGGGATCTCCATGCCTGGAGCATGGACAGGGCGTGTGACCTGCTTCCAACCATAGAATAGGGCAAAGCAGACAGGTGACATTGTCTCTGGTCACCTTCCATCATACGGAATCCACAGACTCATGATGGACACTCTCATGTTGACCAGGACAGAGCAGCTGCCATGCGCTGGGACAGCCTTGGAGAGGCCCACAGGCCAGGGGACTGCAGGCAGCCTCCGGGAGCTGAGGACAGTCCCCAGCAGCAGCCAGCAAGAAGCCATCATTCTTAGTCCCATGGCCATGAAGAAACAGAATCCGGAATGAGCTTGCGAGCAGGCCCCTCCCTTGTTGGGCTTCCAGATGAGAACGCAGCCCAGCCACGGGAGATGCCAGGAGCCTCAGATGGCAGAGATCTCTGGCGCCCAGAGGTGCACAAGGAGGGAAAAAACATCTTGAGCAACTCTTGACACTCATCTTAATGCCCTCCTGTATTCAGTGCTTGAGCAGCTGGATCAAACCTTGCCTGCATCCCCAATTACTCTCTAAGCAGAAACCACGTCGTTTTTCTCCTGGGAATCTTCTCTTGGCCTCACCCAGATTCAACTCCCAAAATTAAAAGGCGATTGAGATTGCAAAAGCTTTTACCATGAGGACATTTTATTGCTTGCTTGTTTTTTTTTTCAAGTAACTGAAGAGCTGCCATGCTTAGACTCCTTTCAGACGCTGCAATCTCTGAGCCCTGCTACAGTCCCCCCCCCTTTGCCTAAGGAAATTAAAGCATCCCTTTTTTCATGTTAAATAGATACAATTTTATTTGTTAATTATACCTCCATAAAAACGGTGGGAGTGTGCAGAACAAAGAGAAGAAAAGTATAGGATGGGGTTAACGGCAGGGGCCGTGGGATGGGGGCAGGTCTGCGGGGAAGGAGTCCCTCTGGTCAGCTGTGAACAAGTCAGACTTGCGGGGACAGCTTGAGAAGGAGAAAGAAGCAGGTGACTTCCGGAGGCCCCGGCGGAGAGGCCCCATTCTGACTTGGGTGCCATTTGCACAGAGCCCGGGAGGGCAAGCCCCTCTGGGACAAAGGTGGGGACCCTCGCACGGTAGCCTCTTTGCCTGACGGTTTCGACACAGAAGCCAAAGTCACACCAGGCTCCTGGGAGGATGCCCTCGTCCCCCTTCGTCCCTGATTCCGTCTGTCGGGGGAGGCTGGGGGCCCATCACCAGCAGTGCTTCATCCCTCGGCCTCCTCCCTAGAGACCAGGGTGCCTCCCTCTGAGTCTCACTGTGATGGCAGCGGGGGGCGGGGCCCAGAGCCAACTTTGGGATGACAGCAGGGTGACCCTTTGGACAGAGAGGCTCCAGCAGGAAGGGGGCGGAAGTAATCGTGCTTCCCCCACCCCGGGCCTGCGAACACATTCTCACAGGCCTCTGAGGGTCCAGGGACAAGTCCTATGCTGCCCCCCCACTCCCACCCAGAGAACCCCTAACACACGGTTGGGGGGCGGGTAGCTGCCTTCCCTGGAGAGCCGAGGAGGCTTGTGTGGTGGGTATGAGTGGACTGAGAAAACCACGCAGGTCGGGGGCAGCACACAGACCCTGGGGACAAGGGTACCCCCTGCCCTGTGGTTCCGCCCCTTCGGGGCCTTGGCAGCCCCCTGAGAGGCCGGGGGCAAGCCTCTGTCGCATCTGTAATGTGGGGTAACCCTTGGCACGCAGATCATGGAACTAGAGTCTGACCTGGATCCCTCCCTGTGGACGCCACACACACTCCAGATTCCTACAGATGGGCTGAACTGGGGTTCTGGACTCCTCTCTGCCCAGCGGGCCGCTGCAGAGTGTGTTAGCGTGGGGGACAGTTGAAAAGCTTTTAAGACACATACTTTCACCTAGGGAACCTTCGTGGGATTTCCCGGCCCCTGGCCATGGGGCGCCCCCTCCCCAGTCTTTTCTCTCCATCCTGTTAAGGCCGGGTGGCAGCGGGGGCCCCCCAGACTTGACTCAGAGTTTCAGTGGATTTACTGTTTATAGGAACAGTACGCTCTCCCCATGCTGCCCTGAAGCTCCGATCACACGAGGGAAATATGGGTCTGCACTTGCCCCAGGCCCCACCTGCCCTGAGAATCATCATCTCCAAACCTCGGGTCTGGAAGCAGTTTCCACAGGAAGGAGAAGCTGCCAGGAGAGTCCCGTAGGCTCGCTCATCTGTTCCTTCATTCATCCAACCAAGGAAAATAGGCCCGTGCCCAGCCCTGTGCTGGCGGCTGTGGCCTCCTGGCCCCTCACTGTCGCCGAGACGCGTCCAGCGGGAGCCAGATGCAGCTGGACGGTGGCCTTCCCTGTTCCGAGCCCCTCTGATGCCGATCTGGAAGAACGGAGCGGAGAGAATGGACCCTGCTCCCTAGCATGGGAAATCCCAGTGGGCACGCCTCAGGGGGAAGGTCCAGGGCGCCCTGACCCACCCTGCCCCGCCCAGGACGAGCCCCGTCCCCCCTCGGGTGGCAGGGGCAGGAGGAGGCCACTGTGACTTGTGCTCTTTCCCAGAGACCAGAGAAAATTCTGGCATTCTGATCTGCCCACACGCTGGCGTGTGTCAGAGCCAGAAATAGAACACGGAAGATTCTTGCTCTGATTTCTGTGCTCATAATTCTAGGGCAAGATGCCCTTACGAAATGTGGATCAAAGATCTGGTGGGGGAGAGCGCGGGAGCGGTTCACACGAGGTCTGCACGGTGGGAGCAGGGCTGAGCCGCGCCCCAGTTAGCCGTGTCCGTGGGCGGGCACGTCCCGAGCCTGGACTCTGACCAGCCCAGGAAAGACGGGAGTGATTCGCCAAAGTCCCCTTCGGTCATGACAGCTCCAATCCAAATGCAACCCACGGAGCTCCTGAACCCCAAGACCTGTTCTGGGCGGAGGGAAAAGGCGGCCGCTCAGAGGCCGCATTCTTAGAAGAAAGGAGCACTGTCCCCCGGGCCCAGGAGGGTAGAGGGCCGTCCGGTTTGTGATTCCTGCCTGCCTATGGACGGTTTCCTCGGCCGGCGGTGTACTCCTCCCGAGCCCGGTTCTAAGTGCTTCATGCACGCATGCAGCACTTCTGGGAGACTGGGATAACGTCCTGTTCAGCCCTGGCAGAAACAGAAGCAAAGAGAGGTTAGATGATTTGCCCAGGGTCACACAGCCAGTAAAGGGTAGGATTGTGATCTGAGCCTGGTTTCAGGGATGTCACTGTAAAGTCCTTCACTGCCTGGGCCTTATCTTATTGAGTCCTGGCCGCAGCTCCCTGGGGTGTCTAGTATAGATACATATTTTAACTATTTTACACATGAGGAAGTAGAGAACAGGAGAGATTAAGGTGCCTGAGCACCCGTGATGAGGCAGAAGCGGAGGTGGCCCCAGGGGCAGCCTGGCCCCCAGGCTGGGTGTTCCCAGCACCCTGAGGGAGTGCACCCTGAAGCCTGGAGCATGCCCGCCCCTGGGGAGTCCTGGGCCCCCCACTCCCGTCCACACCTGTCTGGTCTCCCTCACTCCCGCTTGCAGCTTCCGCTCCTTCCCCAGGGCCGCCCGCCCTGGGGCATCTGGGGACCCTGCTTGAAGCTTCTGATGCGAAGGGGGGCAGAAGTAGTATGAGAAGGCAGGAAAGCCACCTGCACCCCGACATCACAGCACCCCCACGTCAGCTTTGGGAAACACCATCTCTTCCCAGCAGCCTGGGGACCCAGCGGGACACCCGACATTAGCTCTCGTGGGTGACCTTGCCACACGCCCTCTCAGACCACATTCAACTTGGGCAGTGAGCCCCGTGGGTAGTGCTGGCTGCTGTGTGTGAGCCAACCTCGTGGGTGTTGTCAGAAGGAAAAAGAAGGCAGCTCGAACAGAGCCCCTGAGAGTGGCCGAGCAACTTTGTCCCCTCCTTCTGTACAGAATTCCCGAGGCCCGGGGCTATCCTCTGCGTCCAAGGGTGACAGCCTTCACACGTGGCCTCCCGGGACCCTCCTTGTCCTCTGCTCAGCGGTCAGCCCTGCTCCTTCCCGCAGGCTGGCCTCCCCCTGCCCTGCTCCAGAGCCCCCCCCCCCCACGCAAATCATCCCGAAGCACCTGCGGCCAGAAGAAATCCCTTCCTTCCCTCGTGCTCCTGACGCACCTCAGGTTCCCCGTGTGTGTCCTGTGTGTCCTGGGGTGCAGGCGGGGGGCCTGGCTACCCTTGGGGTATGCACAGCTCAGGTGGGCTCCCCCTGGGTCCCTCCCTGGTGTCCAAGGGTGGGCTCTTGTGGTGCAATGAGGCCTGGAGGTTCATCCTGGGCTCGTTGGTTGGTTTGCCCCGGTCAAGCCGTCCTGGGAAGGACAGGATAAGCCTGCCAGACCCCAGGTGACATGCACTGGGTAATTAGGGATTATTGCCCATTTTTGCACAGTTGGAAGGAAACAGGGTTATTCTAAGTTGTTTCTTGAGCGGAGCTTATCCCCCTCCTCCGGGTAGTTCCTGCTGGAGTGGTGGAGGGAGTGCCTCTGAGCCTCGGGGGCTCTCATCGGAGCCCAGGCCTGGGGGGGGGGGGGGGCTTGGAGGCAGAGCCCCAGGGCGGGCCGGGGGAGCTCTGCTGCTCCTTACCACTGCAGGGCACCCTGGCCGAGCCCCCTGGCCTCTCCTCCAGTCAGCTTCTCAGGTCTTGGTACAGAAATGGAGCCGTATTGATCCCCTGGCAGGGGTGGGGTAGGAGGGGTGCACACCTGACTGTCATGAGATGCACAGGGATATGGCCCTCGGTTTGGGTGTGCTGCGGGGGAGAGTGAGGCTAGGGTGCTGGGTCCTGGCCTTCTGGGGCCCGTGTCCATGGGCTTGGGCGTAACCAGGGAAACACCAGCTGCCTGGTTGTGCCCAAGGGCCCACAGGGGAGCTGAGCTGGGAACTAGGAGTTAGGCTCCATTTGGGTTCTGGAGGGAACCCACAGCGTAGCGTCCCAGAGCTGGCTGGACTCCGGCCACCTGAGGGTCCCACCCAGGGGGACGAGAGCCTTTCCTTGGTGCCAAGGACAGAGTCTGCTCAGCCTCGAAGCTTTGTTTCCTTCCTCACCCAATCCTTGTGATGTGGGTACGCGCTGTTGGTCAGGAATCTGAAGGAAGAGCCCAGCGGGCAGCATAGAACCGGCCCCCGGCGCAGCATGTGGGGGCAGGGCCTGAGGAGGCCTCTGTAGTGTGTCAGCGTGTGCACGGGGCATAGTGTGCGTGGGGCTGCAGGGAAGAGGAAGGTGTGAGTCGGGTGGTAAGGGCCGGTGGTTCTGAGGTATCTAGAGACCAGGAGAAGCCCCTGGAAGATCTGAGCTGGGGAGAAACCAGGTCTGATTGCTGCTCTCAGGGGTTTTGCTGGCCCTGGGGCAGCCTGCTGGGATCCAGGCAGAGGGCAGAGGGGAAGGTGGGCAGGACCCGCAGGCAGCCCTGTGACTCATGAGGGTCCACGGTGACGGGCCCCGGGAAGGACAGGGAGGACACTGAGGTCCCGCTTCATGGGCTCGTGAAGTGGGGCATGCCTCGGTGTTTAGATGCGTCCGGGTGCAGAGCTGAGACGCGGGGAGGGCACGGCTGTCTGCTCCCCTCCCTCACAGGGGAACAGATTTCCCTCTCCACCAGCGTACATCCTGGTACCGGCCAGATCTGAACGAGCCAGGGCACTGGCGAGGCAGGCCATGCTGGGCTGCGGGGTCCGCCAGCTCTGGAGCCAATCCACGCAGCATCCGTGGCAGGGCGGGGGACACAGCCTAGAGCCCCGTGCTGGGAATGCATGTGAGACGGGGTCCCCATGCTTCTGTGTCTCCCCTGCGAGAATGTGAACCCGGGGTCTCGCTGCTGCCTTCCCGTGCTTTCTGGGGAAATAAGTCAAAAAGTTAATTTGATTTTGAACAGATTCTTAAATCAGTTCCCAGGAGGCAGAGACCAATTTGCATTCGGTCTTTTCTTACTTAGTCATCTTGGCTGGTATTTCACATGGTTCTTGGTATTTTTCATGTTCTCTCACTGCATAGACATGACCCTTACAGCATTTTTTTTTTTTTAAAGAAGCCATCTGAGAAACGAGAGGAGGCGACAGATTCTGAGTTGTTGTGTGTCGGTTGCTTTGGGTTTTGTTTTGTTTTTTCATTTTTCCATTTTCCTTCGTGCGTGGAAGTGGCTGACGTAGCGGCCATTGACCCTGACCCTGACTTGCGTAATTGGTCAAGTGCAGGTTTCCTTCTGCTTCACAGCCAGAGTGCGCGCCGTCTTCCTGGGTCTCTGTTCCCCCAGGCCAGCTCCCCGCCCCTCGGGTGTCCCCGTGCAGCTCCCAGACCCTCGTCTCCGGAAGGGAAAGGGCTCTGACAGGTCTTTTGCCCAAAAGGATGGAATGCAGGGACTCTAACAGATACGTGGACACCCGTCTACACAGCATTCTTCACAGCCCCCGAAACGTGGAAGCAGCCCACGTGCCGATCAAGAGAAGAATGGATAAACCAAATGCGGTAGAGCCACATGATGCAATATTACTCAGTCTTTAAAATCCAAACCAAAGAAACAAAAAACAAAGAAAGGAAGGCGATTCTGCCTTACCCTGCAGCGTGCATGGACCGTGAGGACAGGACGCTGGGCAGGGTGAACCAGGCGTGGAAGGACAGATAGCGTAGAAGTCCTCCCCGCTGAGGTCTCTAGAGGAGGCAGTTCATGGACACGGGGAGGAGAAGGGCACGTGGGCACCTAGGGGCCCGGGGAGGGGTGGGCGGTTCGTGTTTCATGGGGGCAGAGTCTTGGATGTGCAAGATGAGGAGAGATCTGCGGATGAGCTGCTTGTCAGTGTGAACGCCACGAACGGTGCCCCAAAATGGTCCAGGATAGAGTCCACATGATGTGTATGTTTTATCACAGTTTTATCAAATTAAGGGGAAAAAAGCTCTGGCACAGTTCCGTACAGTGTAAAGCCTGGGGGCGTCTCGCTTCCGGCCCGTCCTTCATCCTCAGGAGGAAGCATCTGAGCAGAGAGATTCTCCAGGGGTCCCCCCAGCCGAGGAGGGTCACCTGCAAGTCGAAGGCCATCCCACTGTTCCGGGAGGACATCAGAGCAGGGCAGTGGCTGGCCGAGCTGGGAGGATGGATGGCCGCTCCCAGGGATCAGTAAACACACAGTGAGGGCCAGCAAACAGCTCATGGTGTCGGGCTACCTTTGGAAGTTGTATCGCTTTCCTGGGGCTTCTGCATCAAAATCCTCCAGGCTGGGGGCTTGAAACAACGGAAGTGTATTTTCTCCCAGTCCTGGAGATCCAGGAATCCAGGACCAAGGTTTTAGCAGGGCCGAGCTCCCTCTGGGGTACTAGGAGATGATCCTGCTCTGCCTCTTCCTGCATCAGGGGCTCCAGGAGTCCCTTGGCTGGCAGCCACATCCCTCTAACCTCGGTTCTGTCTTCACATGACGTTACCCCTGGTGTGAGTCTTTGTGTCCTCTCCTCTTACAAGGATGCCAGTCATTGGAGTTGGGGCCCACCCTAACCCAGTATGGCCTCGCCTTAACTCAGTCTCATCTTAAAAGACCCTACTTCCAAACAAGGTCACATTCTGAGGTTCCAAGTAGACGAATTTGGGGGGGAGCACTGTTCAACCCACTACACGGTGTTGGTGCACACTCATGGTTTTTCAGATGTGTGTTCTTAAAGATGTTTCCTGGTTTTCCAACTGAGGGGCCTGAGGAACAGACACCCCAGGAACAATGAGAGTGACTAATACTCGGGCCTTGGTTTCCAGCATTCCCTGTAAAAAAGACCAGAGCTCTTTGGAGAAGTGGCCAACTCTAGGGCTTAGGCAGGGAGATAACAAGTCAGGCCTGTAACATCTTGTCCGGAAAGGAAGTACTCGAAGAATCCTGGGGACATGGCCCAGAGACCAGAAGCCAACATCAGGGGCTCCTGCTAAAGGAATCAGAAGCAGTTTCAGGTACAAAGTAAGAATGGATGGTGTGACCCAAGGAGTAGAGTAGGGATCCCTGGGGGGGTAAACACGTGACAAGGAGAAGGCCCTCTGGACAGCAGGAGCCGGCTAATGGCACCAGTGTGGAAGAATTGGCGAACCCCCACCACAATCACAGCAACTAGGTCAGGCAAGAAACACCAACGGGCAGTAAAACCAGTGGGTGACAGCTGGGCCAGGAGTGGGTCTTTACATCTCACGCTGTCTCCTGGAAGATACTTCTTTCCACAAAGAGGGGATGTCACAGGACGCCTGGGTGGCTCAGTTGGTTAAGCGGCTGCCTTCGGCTCAGGTCATGATCCCAGCGTCCTGGGATCGAGTCCCACATCGGGCTCCTTGCTCGGCGGGGAGCCTGCTTCTCCCTCTGCCTCTGCCTGCCTCTCTGTCTGCCTGTGCTTGCTTTCTCTCTCTCTAACAAATAAATAAATAAAATCTTAAAAAAAAAAAAGAGGGGATGTCACTTTGCAGGAAGGTATGACTGGGGCCCACTAGTCCCAGTGACCCCAACCAGGAGGGGACAAGTTACCCATATGTTCCAGCTGGTAGGAGTCCCCGAGAACACAGCCTGGCTTCATGGATTCCCTTCCCTGACCCTCCACCCATGAGGAAGCGTGGACAAATGTACAAATGACGGGTACTTCTGTAGTGCTGAGGCCACAAAAGTCTAGGAGAGGCTGGCAAACAGGACATGTGGTCTGGGATCAGGCATTGCTGAGCCCGTTGGCAAATCCATCCTCTCCTCTTTTGTCTAGGTTTGAAATTATTTCAAAATACAAAGTAAAGTAAAATAAATCACAGCATCTAAAAGCCCATCGCCCTTTTCAACTCCCCCCTAAGGCCAGCCTTGGACACAGGACATGGGACAGAGATTGTAAAAGCAAAGATCTGAATTACCCAGCTCTGCCAAGATGGAGCCATGTATGGTGGGGTCCGGGGCCGAGGTAGGACTGAGGAAAGTAGGCAGTTAAAGGGCAAGAGGGTACATATCAAATTGAGGGAAATTCAGAACAGAAGGCTCAGCACAGGTACAGAAGCACCAAAAGCAAACCGTGGAAGCCACAGCTGTCATCTGCACCTACCCTCCCTGAATACCCATTCACCCAGTTGTTTTGTGTATCTATCCATACTTTGACCCATCTGTCCATTCATCCATCTATCCATCTACTCCTCCATCCATCCATCCATCCATCCACACATCCATTCACTCATCCATCCATCCATCCACCCATCCATCCATCCACCCATCCATCCACCCATCCATCCACCCATCCATCCATCCACCCATCCATCCATCCATCCATCCACTCATCCATCCATCCATCCATCCATCCACCCATCCATCCATCCATCCACTCATCCACTCATCCATCCACCCACCAACCCCTCCACCCATCCATTCACTCATCCATCCATCTATCCACCCATCCATGCATCCATCCACTCATCCACTGTTTGCCAGCCTCTCCTAGACTTCTGTGGCCTCAGCACTACAGAAGTACCAGTCATTTGTGCATTTGTCCATGCTTCCTCATCTATCCATCCATCCATCCACTCATCTATCCATCCATCCATCCACTCATCTATCCATCCATCCATCCACTCATCTATTTACCCATCCGTCCACTCATCCATCAATCCATCCATCCATTCATTTATTCAACCACAGGCCATCAAACTGATATGAGGCTTTGCCAAGAGTTCACAGCCAGATAGGCCGAATGGTTTCCTCATTTCTTCCTCTCCCTGCCCCCCCAGTGAATTTGTCTTTTACATTTTGACCTGAGCCCTTAAATGCTCAGCGCAGCTAGGGCAGATTTGCAAAGTGAAGGTCGGGTTGGCTCAACCTCATCTATAGGAGGTCTCGCCAAGAACAATTCCTGACTTACCTACTCAAAATTGATTGGGGAATAATTGGCCTCCTGACTTCAATAAGGCTCATGTGCTGATTCAGGTTTGATGATATAATTACAGGAGAAGCTGGGGCCGCGGCATGCCCTGGACAATCACAGCGCGAGGCTGGGACTGCGGTTTCGCACGGGAGGTAAAGTGATTGGGAGGGAATGGGGTCTGTGTGGACAGGTGGGGGCCATTGAGACGGGCTATAGGCAGGGCGTAGGGGAGAGGACACACAGAGCCGCATGGTCAGTGCCACCGTGACTTCAAAGGACATCTGAGTCCAGATGGGCCCCGGCATGCCTGAGTCATTTGTCAAGGGCAGCGAAGCCGGGCCAGAGCTTTGGAGCACACGGTGCGGCCCCTTGTGTGTGGGTTTAGCCCAGAAGGAGCCTTGGCTCCAAGTGCTGGATGTGGCCGTTCCCCCTGTTTTCAACCTGACATGTAATCCTTACGTTTGTATCATGCTTCACGATTTTTAAAGGACTCACATTTTTCCCCCTCTAGCAGATGAGTAGGCTGAGAATTTAAGTAATTTGTCCAAGGTCAATGAATCAATCAACAGAGCTATCACTGAGCTCTGTCAGAGAGCATGGTGCTGAGCGCCACGGAAGAGGCCCCGTGGAGGGAGACACAAGCCTGGCTGAGCTCGGCCGGAGGCTGGATCTGAATGCAGACACAGGCACGTGTGTGCACACATACACACGTGTGTGCACTTAGGCACGCATGCCTCCCTGCTCAGCCGTCCACATGCAGCATGCACACCGTGCGCACACACAGATTCCAGCTGCCAGCCAAGCACGGTGCTTTGTCCCGGGGGTGGTGATGGCACCATGAAGAGTTACCAAAAGCAGAAGAATTAAAATTACGGGAGCTTTGGGAGAGAGGCTGACCTACACCAGGACCGAATGAATCCTGCCCTCGGTAGCTCTCGAGGGACCCGGGGGTCCAGACCCTACCTGCACCTCCTCCATCCCAGGTGAACAACACCACGCCCAGGAGAGGGCCCCTTAGAGCGTCCTAGGAAGGGAAGAAGCAAGGCAATCCTGGTGGGACTTCCAGCTGCGTTTCCCCCTTCGCAGCTGGAATTGAAATAATCACATGCGATCATGCTAGACAACAACGGTCATCAGAGACACGCTCGGGCGCTGGCGTCTGTTGGAGAGTCCGGGATGACAATTTCCTAAGTTAATTGTCCCAGGGCCTCCGGCTCCACTGGCACTGGGAAGCGGCGGGCGTGGGCTCTGGGGCTGAAGCCGACTCAGGCGTGACTGCGGGCTCCCTGCTGCCAAAGAGGACCGGGTGACCCGGCTTTGCTGTTGTCTTCCACCCATTACGAAGCTTTGGCTTCTCCCTGTGCCTCTTGGAGGAATGCCTCCCCCACGCCCGGGCTTTGATGGCAGCATGCACAGGTCTAAGTGCCTTGGTGAGACGATAGGAAAGCTCAGCACGACGGGCAGAGAGCCTGAGGGAGCGCCCCTCGGGGGTCCCCCGCCTCCTTCGGCCGGACCCATGCACCACCCTCCCTTGCCAGTCAGCTTCCCACGTTGATCCAGCTCCGGCGTGAGTGATGCTCAGCTCGAAGCTTCCAGAGCACCCCCGATGGAGCGTGGGGTAAAGGCCGGCTCCGGAAGCTGTGAGGCGTGCGCTCTGCTTGGCTTGGCGTCCAGGGTAAGCGGATCACTGGGGATCTGAGGTGCAGCCCGGCCAGCGGAGGCCACTGGGTACTTGGATTCACGTTCTCTGGGACAGTGTCCTCCTGAGTCCCCTGTTGCTGGGGTAAGGGGCCTGCCTCGGTGTCTGGCTGGGACTTGAGCACGCGTGCAGAGAGGGACAGCTTTGGAATCAGGCTGAGCTGTGTCTGTCACGGGCTCTGCCCCTTAGGGACTACAGGGGACCTGGACGGTCCTTTCTGTACAGTGAAGACAGCGGAGGCTACGTATGAGCTTCCTGGGGCCACCAGGAAGCTTCCTGCCTCCTCCTGTGCCTCGGAGCTCCCAGGGTGCGGCTCCAACCTGTCCCCGTGTCTCTGTGTGTCCTAGTCCCCCCTCTAGTCTCCACCCCATGGGACTGAGGACTCTCCCTGAGTCCCCTGGGGAAGGAATCCAGAGCTCATGACACCTACGAAGTCTGTGCTTCCAAGTAAGGTCACATTCAGTGTCCAGGGGGTGAGGACTCAGGTGTGTCCCGGCTGCTATCCCGGCCTGCTAGTGGGGAGTGTCTCCCTGAGATTGTTACCGCACGGTGAGCAATACTGTGTGTCCCGGGCGCCCCCACGCACCTGGGCTGCCCAGCACCCGGTGGCGGGCCGTCACCCTCTGCGGAAGGACCCACCTGGCCGGCACTGACCCCACCAGGCCTGCCACCTGGGATGAGACCCCCACCATCCTGACCTGGGGGGAGGGAGGAAGAGAACAGCTTTTGCTGATTCCCACTCTAGAACCCAAGTCCCTAAGGGTCCGCCGATCTCCTTGCTCAGGGTGCCCGAGCTGGCGCTGGCCAGGCCACTTCTGGAGCCCAGCTGGGGGCCCCGAGGGCAGCCCTCCATTGCCCCCAGGGTATCTCCCATACCGGTGCCCCAGGGGCCTCTCGTGCAGGCCACCTGTTTCTTCCTTGTCACAACCGTTTCTTCACCGTCCTCCAGGGAGGATACGGTTATGGATCTGGCCGAGCACTGTGTGGCCTGGGAAGGATTTTGGCGTCTGCTTCCAGCACAGCCTAGGGCACATGGGGTGCCTGGGAGTGAGCGTTGTGACCGCCCCAGGCTCCAGAAAGCGCGCTGTGTGAGGAGCCTGGGGGCGGCGCTCTCTGCCTTGGTGCTGGTGTCTGTGGGAGCTGAAGGAAAGGGCCCCACCCCGAGCCACGTGTGCCATGGTCCTCATGGCTCTGCATGTTCTGCCTGGGGGTCTGTTCCCCAGTTCCACCCAGGATCCAGTCCTCCGAAGATAGACCGGGTGAGCAGACCAAATGATGGCACTTTATCCAAGAGGACAGGATGCAGTGGAGACGAAAGCAGGGAAGAAGCATCCCTGCCCTCTGCAAAGTGTGTGTCCCTTTCCAGAATGGTTACGAGTGGTTCGCGGGGCACGGACACACAGCCAGCCCTGGCCAGAAGCTGGGTGCACAGGTGACTGGAGACACAGGGCCTGAGGGGCTTGAAGGAGGGCCTGGCTACCGGACTGGGCCTCCTGCTCACCCCCCCCATCCTAGTGCCACCAGAGCCCCTCCCGTGCCATACGCCTGCCATCTCCCTGGGTGGTGATGGCAGTGCCCACAGTGAAACAGGGCAGGTTAGCCAGGAAGGCCACTGTGCAGAGTCCAGGGCTCAGTGCATGGAGGAATCTGTCACAGACACGTGAGGAGGGTAAAGCCAAGTGTGTCATGAAGGGAGGGGTTGGACAGGCAGGAGGAGGAGAAGGGAGCGGGGAAGAGGAGGACGAACCCTGGGAGGGGGGCAAGGAAGGAGCGGGCTTGCCTTGTGCTTGGAGGCACAGTTACCCCAGGGGAAGCTCCCAGCAGACAGGGTGGGGGCAGCCAGTGGGAGGTCCCAGCAGGAGAAGATGCTGTCGGCATAGAGATGGTAACCCTGGCTCTGAGAGTGGGTGGGATGGCCTGGGGGAGCATAGAACAATCACCGTGAACCCACATTTCCCATCCTACAAAGCTGGGAAGGCTGAGTGGTCCACGTAGCACATAGTAGGTGCTAAGATAATAGGTTTATTATGTTGCAGAGTGTGAATCAGACACATAAGCAGAGCCCGATAGAACTTCTGCACGGAGTCCTCTGGGGGCGGGGGTGCTGGCCTCCCGCGGTCCCTTGCTTCTCAACGACACCGCTTGCATCAGGACCTAAGGTTCTCTTGCTTTTTTGAATCACTCAGCCAATAAGAAGTGATCTTGACTTCCCACGCCTTCCCACACACCCCACCCCATTACACTGTCACCTGAAAGATTTATTCTTACAAGGAGTTTGCCTCTCAAAGACATCTATAAAACCAGGACCAAAATGGCAAATTCAAGGTGTGAGACAACAGCAGGAGCACTGGGAGGAAGGAGGCTTCAGGGGGGCCCACAAAGACCTCATCAGGCCCCTGTGGCTCCTTGGCTACGTGGCCCTTATTCTGGCCACCAGACAGGTCCCCCTCAGGGGCCCCTCCTGCTTGTCCCTTCCCTCCTCTGAAGAGTCCAGCTGGAGCCTGTCACAAACCTCCTTCTCTGATAGACTCATGCGTCGTTGTTGCTGGAAAGGCCCCCCACACTGATCGATCCAGAGGTTTTCACGGTTCTTTTTAGGGAAATCTTGTATCCTCAGTATGGAGAAGAGGTTGAAGTAGGGCAGCACAGTTAAGGTGGGAGAGGGGACCCCAGGCTGCCCTCAAGTCTTCCATGGCCCCTGAAAGCATGGTGTCCGGGCTCAGGAGGATGGTTGGAGGACCACTAATGCAGATTCAATGACTCATTACGGGGGTGGGGAAACCAGGACCCAGAAAGGGAACTGCAGCTTCCCGGGGCCTATCCCACAGGAATTAGCAGGAATCGGTTCTGTTTTCTTCAAAATTACCCATACCTATGTAAATTGTCCATAGACAAAATGTATATGTAAGATATTAGTATCTGTGTAAGCCTCCGTTCCCTCTGGAAGTTCTTCTTACAGTCTAGTCCCTTTACTCTATTAATCACTCTGAATTTTAAAGCTAGCCCCTGATCACACCAATGCCTGGTGAGAGCATTTCTTTTGTCATCTCTTTCCTCCTGGATTTTGTTCTTTGTTGCTGTCCCCTGGTGTGCCCAGTAAACTTCGGTTCAGTACTGGACATTGTGGATGAAAAGCTATAGACAGAATCTGATCAGGACCCCTGAGGGGCTCAGTCAGCTAAGCATCTGCCGTTGGCCCGGGTCATGAACCCGGGGTCCTGGGATTGAGCCCTGCAGAGGCCCCCTGCTCAGCAGAGAGTCTGCTTCTCCCTCTCCTTCTGTCCTTGCCCCCTGCTTCTGCTCTGTCTCTCTCCCTGTCAAATGAATAAATAAAAATTTTTTTAAAAAAAGAGGTAGCACAAATCAAAAGGATGGTATTTCATAACACATGAAAATTGTTTAAAATTTGCATGTCAGTGGCCCCAGGCAGGGTCTTACTGGGACACGACTGCACCCCTTTCTTTGTCTGGATCTGTGGCAGGTTCAGAGGTGCAGCGGCAGAGGTGGGTGGTTGCGGTGTAGGCCCTGTGGGCCTCCAAGTCTAAACTGCTGAGCCATGGCCCTTCACAGGGAAGGTCTCCCGACTCCTGCCCCAGAGGCTGCTCCTCAGCCAACTAGGCTGGGAGCACGAGGACTGGAAACTGGGTTTCCGTCTTTCTGGAAGCCCCGTCCTCCTCGGAAGGCCTCAGCCCCGTGTCTGCGGCCTGCACACGCCTCCTTGACTCCAAACTGCTGTCCTCCTGGGTGTGGGAGAGCAGCGCCTCTTCTGTTCTCCAAGCTCACAGGGAGTTCCTGGCTTCTGGTCCCCCCGGCTGAGCTTGGATGTTCGTCTATTGGTTTCTGCTTTTGTCTCTCTTTGACGGGGCCTGAGTCTTGGGCCCCGAAAGGCTGACTTGCCAGCATGGCTCAGATGTGTGCGGACCACACACCAAAGCCAAAGGCTGACGCGTCCCTCTCAGCCTCCACCATCCACCACACCACCCCTCCCCTGCACCTCCCTCCCCGCAGGCCCCCCTCCCTCCTCTCCTGGCCTCGTGGGGCCTGGTCCTGGAGCCACCACTGCCCAGACCGTCCATGTCTTGCCCTTCTCAACTGACCCTCCGGGTGGCCCTGCCTTGGAGCCGGGCGTGGTGAGGACAGCTGTGAGTCTCATCAAAGGCCCGTCCCAGTGGGATAAGGAGGATCAGACAACTGTCCGAGGGCAACGGGATGGCCACATGGGCCCTCTGCGTTGGGAGGGGGGGAGGATATTGGGCCCGGTTAAATGCGTCTATTTGTCTGTTTATTGTTTTTAATAGAATGGCAGTTAGCGGCATAAAAATAGTGGTTGCTGTTGGGATTAAGGATATTCCCCACGAGGAAGCTTTTAAAAAGGGCTCAGAGCACCCCTGTGGGAAGCTAGTGGGCACTCCCATGTTTCCCTTTCTCTCCCACACGCCCCACCCCATTAGAATTGCCTTGCAGTTTCCCCAAACTTCAGGGCTTTGCAGGGATTTTAATGGAACACAAGGATAGGCATCTGCCACACCGTCAGTGAATTTTGAGGGCAGAGTTGACTGCCGGCTGAGCCCCGGGCTCTGTTTGCAGGCTGCACAGCGCTCTGAAGAGACCAGGCTGGACCCTCCCCCCTGCCCCTCAGACTTGGTTAGTCCAGAGGTTAGACTGGGAGCTTGCCTGGTCACTGGGAGGTCGCCGTTGATGGATTCCCACAGCCCCTTCGGTGAGTGACGCGGTGGTGAGCTCCAACTCTGGGCGTGCAGACAGCAGCGGCCAGCACGGGGCCCCAGACCAGACGCCAGCAGCGGGGAGGGACTCAGTGGTGGCTGGAGGAATGGCCAGCTCTGCATGGGGGGCCACCCAGCTTGGAGCCCAGGACCGGTGCTCCGGGATGCTCTGGGGGACCTCGTCATCAACATGCATCACGGACAGCCCTTCTCTGACCGCTGACCGCCGAGGCAGGGCTTGTTCAAGCCACGGCCAGACAACAAGGAGCAGCTCCCCAGATCTGGGTTTCCTAAGTGCAGTTTCTTCTCTCCACCCCACAACTGTCTGCTGAGGGCCACTGGGGCAGCAGGTGGGTGCTGCCCTAGGGGAGCCGCGGACGGCAGGCCCTCAGGATGGGGTGCGTGCCGCCGAGCTCCATGGAGAGCGAGCTCTGCCGGGGTCCAGACGCGCACGTGCTGCAGGGGGACAGGGCCTGCGTCGGACTGTCTGGGCAGTGCTGGGTCACACCGGCCCCAGGAAACAGGCTTCTTGACCGGACAGTTCTCAAAGTCGTGCATCAGGAGTCTCGAGCCGGGAGCTGAGCTTCCCGCACATGGGGCCCGCTTCCAAGGACAGTACAGAACTCTTGCTTTGATCACTGCAAACGGTTCCCAGGGAAGGCCACGGCCTGCGTCCATCAAAGCCGCCGTGGGCAGGTGCCTTCAGGCTGCCCCAGCCGCCTCCCTAAACCCTTCTCTACAAGAAAACCCGGTCTGTCCCATATCCCTTCCCCTTCCTCCCACATGTCAGAACTGGGTTCCCACAGGGAGACCCTGAGACCGTGGCTCATGTGTGAGAAGCCGCTCAGGGACCTTGGCAGCACAGGGCGTGAGCTGTGGCACCTGGTCATGTGTGACGCCCCGAGCTCTCCGAACTGAAGCCGCCGGGCCGTCCTGCCGTGGGGCCTCCCTGGCAGTCTGCTCTGACCTTCGTCCCCACAGCTCCGTCTCTTTGCCTGGAGGACCGTCCCCTCCCCTCTTCATGGAGAGTGTCACTTAGCTGTGGGCCCAGCAATGACAGCGTGTGACACAGCCCCAGACCTCCGGGTGAGCGCCTGCGGGAGGACACCCTCGGAGGGGCGGTCTGCCTGTCAGTTCCGTCGAGGCTGTCTGCCCTGCTCCTGCATTTGGCCTGGGCCTGTTCTCCTGGTGACCCCAAAAGTTCAAAGGATGCAGCCGCCCGACGTGCTCAGGGCCCACCTCTGCCCGCACGCCACCGACGTAGCAGTAGCCTCTGCCCTCGGCGCACCCACGGGGCACTGGGCCCTGACCGGGGACGCCTCGGCCGTGCGGGCACATCCTCCTCGGGTCGGGAATATCCAGGTCACGTGGCAAGGATGCTCGGAGACGGAGGCAGCCAGGCTTTGGGGGGTGCTGCACTGTTCGCTTAGGGGTGTGGCCCATTCACCATCATGTGGGCTAAGTATGGGCTCCTCACTGGTGGTGGGCGCCGGCGCTGCTGGTGAGTAAGCCAGCCGCGGACTCGTGGGACGCGGGGCCCTGGCCACCGTGCCCACGCCCACGGACCATGCTGCTGTCAGAGCAGAAGCCTCTCTGGTGGCACCATGGGGTGTCCCTCCCCTGCCCCTGACATCTCCTTAGCACAGGGCGAGGCTGGCTCCCTGAACACTCCTTCCTCGCCTGCTGTCCTTTGTTGAAACATCGCAGTGCTCTTGGGAGTTAAGTGAAAGAAGTGGGTCATTTCCATATTGGCTACTGAGCTCAAAGCTGAGCATCATCAGTGTCTGTTCTTGAGTGAGATGAGCAATAAAGTCAGTGTGTGCGTGCGTGCATGCGTGCCCACGTGAACATGCATGTGTGTGCACGCAATTGTGTGTACTTGTGTGCATGCATGTGTGTGCACGCAATTGTGTGTCCTTGTGTGCATGCATATATGTGCATGTGTGCCCATGTGTGCATGCTTGTGTGTGCATGCGCACATGTGTACTTGTGTGACCTGTGTGCGTGCATGTGTGCTTCCACACATTTGTGCCCATGTGTGCGTGCATGTGTGGTTGTTGTGTGCATGTGTACCTATGTGTAAATTGTGCTCACATGGGCATGCATGTGTGCCTCTGCACATGTATGCCTCTGTGTGTGTGGTGGCTTGTGTGCACGTGTGCCCGTGTGTGTATGTGTGTGCGTGTGTGCCCCTGTGTGCATGCCTGTGCCTGGGAGACAGGGGGCAGCAAACAGTGCAAGAGAGAGGTAGAGGCAGAGGCGAGGAGGGAGCGCCAGTGCTCGTGCTTTCACAGCTCCTGAAGTCGAGAATCTCGTCCTCTCTGAGGGGTTGGGTTTCCACTCAGGACCCGCCTTTCTGCTCAGAAATGATGCTGCCTGTGAATGAACAGGTCTGACCCGGCCTCTGGGGTGTTCCAGGCCCAAGGCAGGAGGCATGTTTCCTGGGCCTTAATTCGGCCTCCCGGTCACTGCTGCCCGTGAATGTGAGTCCAAGGGACCAGATGGACGGGGTCTGGCCCCTGTGAGTAACCCCTCTCCAGGCCGTCAAATTCAGCTCAGAAATGCAGATCCCACGTGCACCGTCTCCCACGAGGGCTGACTGCGTGTGGTCCCGCGGAGGGAGAGGCCCTGAGAGGAGGGCGGGCGGCAGGGCCACGGAGGGCCAGTCCTCGCTGTCCCCAGCCACCCCCACTCCCATCTCCGCCGGGCACGCACAGCAGCGACCACTGGAATTCTCGGGGTCCTCTCGGGCAGGGCCCCCCAACTCATTCCTAAAGAGACAGAGAGCAGATATTTTAGGCGTCCGGGCCCCACGACCGCGCCCTGCCCTGGTAGCCCAAAGCAGCCTCAGACATTCCATGTGCCCATAAAGCTTCAGTTACGGAATCGGGGGATGCGCTGCCTCTGGCCCTCAGGCCGCAGTCTTGGGAGCTCTGCTCCCGGGCCTCCCTACTCGGTGTGCTGTCGGCGGCCCCAGGGACTGGGAGAGACACAAACCTCAGTCCCGCTGGCATCCCACCCGAGACGGTGTGTGTGTGCAGGGGGGAAGCGGGTCCTCCCGAGGCCCGTCCTCACGGCCGCACGGGGAAGACACCCGCCAGCGCAGAGGCCTACTGTGCGCACGCCCTGCGGCGAGCGACGTTCCCTCGGCCTCCAAATAAGTTCTCCTGGAATCTTGTTTGCAGAGGAGTCAGGTTAGACAACACGAGTGTGTAAATCCCCTGGGGCCGCCGGGGGCCACGGCCCACAGCCCCGGGCTCGAAGCCATAGGAGTTTATTCTTGCCAGCTTCTGGAGGGCTGAAGCCAGAAGTCAGACGCCTGCAGGGCCACCCCTTCTCCGAAGGCTCTAGGAGAAGGCCCTTTCTGCATCTAGGAGAGGGTCCTCTGGCTGCTGGCGGCCCCGGGCTCATGGCCACACGCCTCCAGCCCCTGTGTCACCGTCACGTGGATGTCTTCCACGTTTCTCTGTGCCCACCCCGGGGTTTTATCAGGACACCGGCCATTGCCCTGACCACCCGCCCTAAATCCGGGGCAATTTCATTTCAAGGTCCTTAGGTAATTAATGAAACCGCTGAAGACCCTATTTCCGAATCAGGTCCTATTCTGAGGTGGGGCAGGTGGACATAATTCGGGATGGGGGGAAGACCAGGTCGCTTGTCCAGGGTCCGGGCTCCCAGGAGCCGGCACCAGCTATCTCGGGGCTGGCCGAAGTCAGCCGGGTGGGGGACGGTGGCTTTGCCGAGTCGAGGGAGGACCATAGGCCTCCGTGACTCTGACCGAACCCGCCTAACTCCTGGGCCCCCACAGAGCATTTCAGCTCAGGAGCGTGAGGTCCCTAGCGCTGGTGTCACAGCACACCAGGAGTGGGTGGGGTCGGCAATGGAGAGTCACTGCCTCCAGCACTTGTAGAGGCCAGCAGAGGAGAGCAAGGCAGGGCCACGCGCCCTCCGAAGGCTCCCGGGAAGGATGTTCCAGCCCCTCTCCCGGCGTCTGATGGTTCCTGGGCTCTGACAGCGGAACTCCACTCTTGTCCCTGTGGGTGTGTGTGTCTCCAAATCTCCCCCTTTTACGAGGACACCGTCATGCTGGGTTGGGGCCGCCGACCCAGTATCACCTGATCTTAACTAGTCACGTCTGCAAAAAACCCCGTTTCCAGAAAGGGTCACATTCCGAGTCAGTGGGTTAGGAATTGCGTGTGGGAGTTTTGGGGAGACACAGCTCAATCCATAAAATGACGACAACGGCACTGGTGGAGGCTGGAGCTTCCCCAGCTCTCCACGGGCCCCGCTGCATTTGTTTGGGGTCTGGACCTGGTTGCTGGGCAATCTTTTTGGCCCCCAGCTCCCACTGCCTCCCCACTGGGCTCTAAAGTGCAGGGAGTCTCCAAAGGCAGAGAAGGTTCTCCTCATCCGAGGAATTTGCGCCTCGATGTGGCTGACCTGTGGGTGGGACAGCTTTAGCGAGCCCAATGCCGGGGGAGCGAGCCCAATGCCGGGGGAGCGAGCCCAATGCCGGGGGAGCGAGCCCAACTTCGGGTCCCTTTTGGAGCCCCTTTTGGAGTGAGGTGTGCGTGATGACCCCCACATTCGCTCCAGATCATAGCAGCGCGGCCACTGGGTAGAAGGACCACTGCTCTCCCGTGGGCCGTGCACAACCCCAGCTCAAGACATGGGCCCCAGAGCAAGCCTGCTTGCGTTTGAGTCACGCCTTTCCTGGGTCTTCGCTGCTTTTCTTAGCAGGAAAGGGTTACCCTTGCTCAAAGAAATGACCTTGAGCCCAGCTCCTGGGAGGTCAGTGTCTTGCCTGCTGAGAGTGTCTTGGACTAATAATGGGACTCATGGCGGGGCAACATCAGGGGTGGGAGGTCGGGCTGCCCGCGTTCCTCTGCTGGGAGAGGAGGGCGGCAGGCTCACACTTGGTCTCTCCTGACTCTGCCCCCTGCGCCTCTTCCCAGTGCAGATTCTAGTCTCTGTTTTTACGCAGTAGTAAAGCAAAACTGAGTGCGACAACTCAATTCTCAGTCATTCGAGTGCATCTTTGAACCTGAAGGTCGTCTCGGGGACCTCCCACCTCATACTGTGCAGCTTTGAAAAAGTCCCTCACCTCCCTGCGGAGATAGGGAGCATCTCTGCTGGAGGTGCTGGAGGTTGTGGGGAGCACCGTGGACGAATTTGCCAAAGACAGTGTGGGACACCTGCTACCCCTCAGGTGCGCCTGACTCCCTTACGGGGGCCGACTCAGTCCTGCAGGCCCTCCGCCAGCCGCGCCGCGCCACCAAGAAGGAGAGCAGGGGACGTGATGGGCAGAGGACTGCTTCTCACCTCTGTGGCCACCGGGGCTGTGATCCAGACATTTCTGACCCACTGCCCACATGCTCCACAGGGATGGCATCGCGGCAAGTCGGTTTGGATGGTTTGCGATGGGGACACTGTATGCTCGTGTCATCCGTGCATTCCTCTTGTTAATGAATGACTTTGGGGCCAGATCACTCCTTCTTATGGGGTTGTCCTGTGCATAGGAAGACAGAGCCAGGGTCTTTGGCTCCTACCCACTAGATGCCAGTAGGACGTCTTCCTCCCTGTGTGACCACCAGAGATGTCTCAGATAGGGCCACAGGTTGCCGGCTGAGGACAATCTGACTCGAGTCCTTGGGGTGATTCCTCGAGGACTCACCTTCGCCCTCACCACGTTATCCCGAGGTGTTAGCACAGCTCTTTCCAGGCTGGGGCTCTCTTCTCTGCTGGGGGAGTCCTGCCCTAAGCCAGAGAGCATTCCAGCGAGGGGCATCTTCCTCTCACGGGGTCCTGGCTCCAGGCTCCCCCAGCCCCACCGCATGGGACACCCTGCAGGGTCCCCCAGAAAATGACACGCTCCTTTGTCTCCCCCACCCCAGAAGCCAGCCTGTTTCTCTGAGAACACCCTGGTTTTGGAAGACACATTTTCCCTCCGCAGTTCCCTGTCCCAGGAGGTAGCCAAGTGCCTCAGAACAAGCCCCAACCTCAGAGGGCGTCCTTCTCCAGAAAGCGGGGCTGGACCGCCCGGCGCCCGGCGAGCTTCCCCGCGTTCCCCGGGCCCTTTGTCAGAGACGCGCCGCGCAGCCCTTGTTCTGCGGCCCTTGTGGGAAGGAATGTTGTTTTTGCCCTGCGATTGGTACTTGGGGAACCCCCTGTGCCCTCTTACCCCGCAAGCCCCTGAAGACAGATAGCCTCGGACCCACACTGGTCACCGTCCCTGGCTCCCCCAGCGCAGGCACACGAGGTCCCCGCATCGTACGATGAGCTGCTGAGATTCCTCTGCCTCAGCACGTTCCAGCGCCATTGCTCCCGCCGTCGTCCCAGCGTGCCAGCCCGGTGTGCCGCGCACACGCCCCGAGCGCCGGGCGAGAAGGCCCTCGGCGGGTTTGTTTTTGCCGTGGACAGTGGCCCGTGTCCGATTCGGCTTCTTTTAATGAGAAAGTCATCCAGTCCCGGAGATGGATTACCAGCTCCCCATCAATCTCCAGGGCCTGATCTTATTACAGCCCCCCACAAATATAACCATAAAAGCCCTATTGATTGATGCAGAGTTTGCTAATCCATCTGTCCCCATCCATTATTCCAGGTATAATTTTTCATTATCTGGATGGCAGGTGATTCCTCGCACATTAGTATACAGTGGCAATTACCAGGAGCCGAGAGAGCCCCTAAATTAGCAGGAACGGCAACACCTGCCAGGAAGGGGAAGCAAGCGCCCCCCCCAACCACGGCGTGCGGTGCGCTCCGGGACCATGACTGGACCACAGAGAATTTGAAGATGGGTTTGGGGCTGACCTTGTAACTGGAGAGGAGAAGTTTGTGTTTTCTGCGCTTTCCTGGGTGTACCTTCCCTCCAGGGACATCGTCGTTCACCGGTCACGCCTGCCTGACAGCTGGCGTAGACACTGTCCAAGCACGCCTTGCCCGGGGTCAGTAGGGTTTGTGGGACAGCTGTTCCCACCTGCACTGTGTCACGTCCACAAGGGACCCGACCTGAGGGAATGCTGTTGAAGGTGTGAGTGTTGGGAGAAGTTAGTGAGGAGGGAGAGAATCGGGGGTGATAACCTCCTAAGAGCCCCACCATTTGCACGGGGCAGGAAGAGCCGTGGCTGGACACGCCAGTTCTGAGATCTGCACGTTCTTGTCTTTTTGCAAAGTGCAGCTCCTTTTCAACCTTAATGGCGAAAATGGAAAAACATGTGGCTGAAATATTTCTGAGGGTCCTCAGAGGGACTAAATTGATAAAATTCTCCCTGGAGTGTGGTTTCCAAAAGTCAAGAATCCTGCCTCATTGAGTTCTCGAGGAAACTGTCACACAAAGTGATCTTTTCTGAAGCCTCTCGTGGACAAAGCCGGCAGGACAAAGCCGCCCGTTGCTGACTGTGACCGTCCGGCTTGCTATGGTAGAGGCAGTGGCTGTCCTCGAAATCCCCTTGGCAGGGGCCGGTGACATTCTCAGAACTCAGGAAACCTTTAATGATGGAGAGGGAAGGTTCTAGTCTTCAGAACCAAAGGCCTGCAGTTTGAGTCCCAGCTTTAATCCATCTTTCAAAATAGATAAATATTCTATTTAATTTATAAGGCAAACCCTCAGCTATTCCCCTAAAGTAGTGGGCAGCCAACTGCAGCCTTTGAGTCAAGTCTGGCTGTTGTCTGTTTTTATAAATAAAGCTTTATTGGCACATAGCCACGCCCATTTTTTTCCCATATTCTCCATGGCTGTTCTTGCCCCATAATGGCCAGATTGGGACGTTGCGACAGAGACCACACTGCCTAAAATATTTACTCTCCGGAGAGCCCTTCGTGGCAAGGCTCGCCCACCCGGCATCCACGCAAAGACTTAAGGGATATCCGCAGATGAAGAAAGGACTCTTGGCGCTCGGGGAGGACTGAATAACGGGGCAGATGATTGGAAGCGGACACCGCTTCTCGCGTGCTGTTCTGTCCCCTTCTTAGTAGCCGACCTCCCCGAGAGAGGAAGTGAGGAGGCATCCTTATGGGTCTTCTGTCTTCCAACCTGCTTCTTACAAGTGTCATTCTTGCCCCGTGTCAAGAGGCCTGATCCTTGTCCCACCATCATGAGCATGGGGTCTGTGAGATCTCCGTGCAACGATGGATCTTCTACGCCTGAGCCCAGGGGCCCGTCAGAACTCGGGGGCCTGCAGCAGAAGGCCGCTTGCCTTGCAAGCCAAGGATGGGAGGGTCCTCGGGTGTCCGCCTCTAGCGAGTCTGACGAGCGGGAGGCAGCTGCAGACGCGTTAGCTGGGCATCCAAAGCTGGGTTTTCTCGGAGGCTCGGAGCAGAGAATCACCTTTGGTCTTGGCTCTGCCAGACGACGGTGGGGAGGTCGCTTTACTCCTCAGCGCCGGTCAGGCAGGTGCGAAAGTGCAGGCTGCCGATGGTTTCGACTGATCACGGGTGACGTGGCAAGGTGCCCCGCGCAAGGGAACCCTCCTGGAGCGCGTAGCCCGTGACCTTGCTGGTTATTAACCCAGTTCTCGCTTCCTCCGAAGCTCAACGTGGCGAGCTCTACGGAGGAAGTTTCACACGAAGGCCGGAGAAGGGCCTCCAGAGTAAGGCAGACCTTAGGAGTATATCCTTCTGTCTCTCGCTGTTCTGTTCCGCGGGTTTTTCTTTTCTCCTTTTCAGGTGTAAATGTGATCGGCCACAGGGCGACCGTCGAAACGGGCTGTGTTAGATGGGTGCGGGGCTGGGGGCAAGTATGAAGGTGACGAGGCCCCTCTCTTGGGCCAGAACCAGCAGTAAATGCTGTCGTTTAAAAAAAGGGGGGGGCTAGATCGCTTCCCAGCCTTTTGGCTGAGATCAAGTGAAGAAACGGGCACTGGGGAAGCTGTTCTGTGGAGTCGGTCCGAGCTGAGAGCGCCCGCGTGCAGTAGTGGGGAAGTCGGGGGATGAAGGAACACCTGAAGGGCTTTCCGTTACATCCGTGTCTTCTCCGGTCTTCCTGGTGGTGCTTGTCCTGTGGGCCCGGGATGGGAATCCCTCACGACAAGCAGAAATAGCCCGGAAGACGGGCAAGCGGGAAGAGAAAGCTTGTTTTCCGGCCATGCCAACTTTGAATCATTTATTAGCAATTTCCCCACGAGGATCGGATTCAGTAGAGAGGTAACATCTGTTTGCGAGACTGTGTCCTTGGGATACCGCCAGGAAAATCGTGCATTCCGAAATCCTCCGAGGCGGGAGGACCCAGAGACCCGCTGGGCTCCTCAGGGGTGACAGTGGGCCTCTGCAGGGGGACTCCGGGAGTGGCGCGAGGCAAGGGCTTACACCTCCCAGGTGCGAGAACACGGGGAAATTAGCCCTTCGGTGGGACGAGGGGCTGCCCCCTGCAGGGCTCAGTGCAGGGTCCCTCCCCCAGCCCCGGGACCTTTACGGCCCAGCTCCTCAGGTAGGAAGCCTTCTTCCTGATCAGAGGGGGCAGGGCCTTTGCACGTGACTTTTATGGACCGGCGGCGTCTGCCGGGCATGTCCCCAGTGTCCGTGCTCCAGGATGTGACAGGTACGTTGTCGGGAGGAGCATAGCCTTGGTGGAAGACCAGAGTTGGGAGCCTCACTTCCCATCCCCGCCTCTGTGGTTAGTGGAAGGTGGTGCAGGGGTGGGGACAGAGGGACAGTGTAGGAGAGAATCCCAGGCCTCTGCTATCCCTGTGTGGGGTTCCCAGACAGCTCTCTGGCAGGGCTCAGGCCGCCCTCCTTCTGTCCCTGACTTGCCCCCCACAGGGCACCCCTGCACCCTCCTTCCCCATGCGCACACAGCAGACACAGGCCAGCGAGGCTAGACTGCAGATCCCTTTCCAGGCTTTTGAGAAGCATCAGCTGCGAGGCCCAGATCTTTGATTCCTGGAACCTCAACAGGCAGTGAGCATCTTGGAGAGGACTCTGGAAAGGGGAGGACGTTCCCCAGGGATCCAGTGAACGCCTGCCAGGAGGTCAACCCTTGTCCACTCTCTCCTCCCTTCCCAGCAAATCCTGGGCTGCCTTGGCCCAGGTCAGGCCAGACCTGCTCCCACTCAAAGGCCTAGTGCTCGGAATGGAGAACTCACCCAGGTGGGAGCAGGCAGAGGAAGGGTGACAGGTCCTGGGGGCGTGCCTCAGCCAGAGCTTACCTGGGCCAGGGGAGGGGCTTGGCAGGTGCAGGAAAGGACACAGCTGCTCGTGGGCCGGGTGACAGCTGGGGAACCAAGAGATGCCAGGGCCGGGGCCTCCCTTCCTGGACTCCAGGGGACCCAGCTCCTGCCGGCACCTGCCGTGGGGAAGGAGAGACCTGAGTGTGCAGGAGCCGGCTTCTGGGCTCCTGTGTCTCGTGCCTGGGTCTCATGGCTGCCTCCCTTCCTCTCTTCCAGGTCTGGCTGTCCATCAGATTATCACCATCACTGTCTCCCTCATCATGGTCATAGCTGCTCTGATTACAACTCTTGTCTTAAAAAACTGGTAAGGCTACTCGGCCCCTCTGGCCTGGACACGGGGGCTGTGGGGGTCCCCCGGGAAGTGTGCGCAGAGTGTTTCCTACTTCTCAGACCTGGTCCCACCTCGCATCCCAGGGCACTGTTTACCTCATTTGGGCCAGAGAATCGGGGGCAACTCGTGGCCTTGCCGCAGCCCGCTCGCCTTCAGCCCCAGGGCAGCTTGGCCGGCCTCACTGGCGCCACACTGCCCGACACTGGCCTTGGGCGGGGCGTGCCCCTGACCGCGGCTTTCCCTGCAGGCCTCGAGCGAGCCCCGCCTCCATCAGTTTCCCAGGCAGCCCTGTTCTGGTTTCCGAAGCCTGTGTCAGCATCTGGTGTGCCTGCCGGTGCCGCCCACCCAACACGCCAGCGGCCTGGGCAGCCCCGCGCCCTCCCCTCGCTGCCCCAGCCGTGCAGGGGCCGTGCTCAGCCTGAACCCTTCCCTCCTCCTGTGGCCGCCGTGTGTCTGTCCAGCTAGGTTATTGCTTTTCTCCAGGTAGCTGGTCTTTGCCCGTTTCCTCCTGGAAACTGGCCTACATTGAGGTTGGCCTTGCTAGGTGAGCACAGCTGCTACACCCCGGGGAAAATCGGGCACTGCGGGGTGACCCTGCCGCACACACGCCTCCGAGGCCCCATCTGCCCGCAGCCACCCTCCAGCAAATGTGTCCGCTTTTAGCACCAAAGCTCGGGCTCCCTCGTAGAGTAGTACACCCAGACGATCCCGCGGTCGCCGGCAGGAGGTGGTCGGAAGTCACGTGGGGCTGAGGGGTGGCAGCTGCTCCCCAGTGTCCAGCTGGCAGCCATCTGAGAGAAAGCCAGTCTCCTGCGTTAGCAGAGCTGGGAGAGCAGAGACTGGCACAGCCCCAAAGCAGACCTCACAGCAAACCAGCGAGGTCTCCCAGAGGCCAGCAAACCAGAGACCCGGGGCAGCTCTAAATCTGCCATGGGACATCTTGGGCAGGGCCTGGCTGGCAGGAGAAGGGACGCTGGGGCCCAGGATCCCATGGGTGTGCGGCTGGGCAAATGCCATCGACCATCTTGACCGCCCCCGGAGAGGATGGGGGATGCTGTTCCCTCCTGGTTTCCTACATTTGTGTTTGCAGCAAAGCCTCAGAGAGTTCTGGGAAGGACAACCCAGGCAGTGATGAGGATGTTCCATGACCTTGGGGGGGGGGGGTCACCTGGCTTTTGTATTTATCATCCCACCCTTATTTATGGGGTGGGGCTTCTGCACCAGGAAGCAGGGCTCCTCTCATTGGAAAATGAGACAGGGCATGTCCATGACTTGCAGGAAGATGGGCTCATGGACCCTTGCTTGTCATGGCCGCATCCTTCCGCATTGGCTCTGAGCACAGCAGGGAGGAGAGAAGGGGAACTGGTTCCTCATACTGGGGCTCCCCAAATTTCCTCCTAGCTGCTCTCCTCCACTGGGATGGGACTTCCACTTATCCCTCCTGTGACTTGCTGGAGGTGACTGGGAGAGGTCACCGATGGCCCGCTCCCCCAGATCCCTTGGCTGACAAGGCCGGGATGCCCATGTCCATCCTTGGCAGTACTGGGAGGGCTGTGTGGTCCAGAGGAACCGGGAAGCCTCCGTGGGGCACGCAGAACAGATCTCTCCATGGACCTGATGGCTGTGAAGGGTGGACGATCCGTGTTCATTTCCAGCTTGGGAGCATGGGTAAGGGCAGGGCTGAGGACACAGCGTCCCCCATGTAATAATTCTCCCCGATGACAGTTACATAGCCCCTTCCAGAATGAGCCACCAGACCAGCCCCACCTGTACCCTCCCTTCATGGGGAAACTGAGTCAGCCACCGCTGCCTGGCTGACATCCTTCGGGCAGACGAGGCCTCAGCTCTGGGATAACACAGCTCAGACACTTTCTTTATAATCTGCTCTGCGATAATGGCCACACTAAAATTCAAATTTTATTAACAAAAAAAAAAAAACCAAAAACAGGGAAAAAGAGAGCGAGAGGGCGAGCTGATTGTTTCATTGTGGTTGGTCTTTGTGACGAGGCTGGGAATTACCACCTAATAGTAAATGACGAATAATTAATGCCTGGAGACGAAGGTTCCCCGGTCTAAGTGCTGGGTTCTGGCCCCTGCCCGCCGCACCCCCAGCCTGACTCCTGTCTTCCAGCTGTGCCCAAAGCGGGAACACGGGTCGGAGCAGCCACCAGCGGAAGATGGACCAGCAGGAGGAGAGCTGCCAGAACCTGACGGACTTCACCCCCGCCCGGGTGCCCAGCAGCCTGGACATATTCACGGCCTATAATGAGACCCTGCAGTGCTCCCACGAGTGTGTCCGGGCGTCCGTGCCCATGTACAGCGACGAGACGCTACACCCGACCTCCGAGTACAAATCCACGTTTAACGGGAACCGGTAAGCTCGGGCCTGGGCCAGACCCTGACGTCCCAGCCTCGTCACCGGGCGCTGTTGACCTGGGGGAGGGGAGCACCCTTCAACCCTTCATGGGTCCTTAGGGGGCGAGCAAGTGCGCACGGCTGGTCTGGAGAAAGGAGGGAGCGGGGTAGGCGGAAGGAGGTGTTTCACCAACCAGAGACAGAATCCGGCAGCAGAGGGATCGTCTCCAGGCCGCACCCTGCGAGAGCTGACAGAAGGCCCTCCCCACCCCGGACACCCCCTGTTGGAGGCCGAGCAGGCGTCCTGTCCCGCGCGTAGCCCTGCGCCTCCGATATCAACACGGGCCCCGTCAGTCTCTCTGAACGCCCATCCCTAAGACGCCAGCCCCGCACCTCGCAAATACCGAATACTGGCCCGACTCCTGGTTATTAAACGCTCCTTCTTATTAATCATGGGTAATCCTTCAAAGAAGACATGGCCCTGAAACCATCCCTGGGAACATTTAAGAAACCCTCGAGTCAGCTTCCGAGGGTTTATCTGGAATTAGATTAAAATATCAATAAGCTATTTTGTTTAAGCGAGCATACACATATGCACCATTTTGTAAATTTAAAAGAGAAACATTCTCCTCCAACCCCTTAAACATCTTAGGAAGAAATGAATAGGAAACCAGGCGGATCCCAGGGACCCCCTGTCAGTGGCAGGAGTAGCAGCGAGGGGTGAGTGCCCAAGGGGCCCGGAAGCGTTCCTCCCAGAACCAGGGTGGAGGAGACTCAGGGTGACGTTCAGCCGTGGTGCCCGCACCCAGCCTTCCAGAAGGCCCAGTGCACAAAGAATCGGCGAAAGCCTTTCAAACCATTTCCACGGAGGGTGTGTGTGCCGGTTTGGATGTGAATCCCGGCCAACCGGTGCTTCAGTTTGGGGAAAGGGGATGGAATGCTGAGCAGCCACGTGGCCGTTCCCCCTGGTGCCACTCTGGCCCTGCCCCATCCACACGCAAGGGGCACCGCCAGCGCCCTTAGCCCTGGCTCGGAAGCGTTGGGTGGAATGGGTTCTTGCTTTTTGGCCTAAGGCAATGCTCTGTTGGCTCTCCCTGGCCTTTGGACACGGTAGCTTAGATCTCAAAAGTGACAAATTCCAAGAGGCCCCGCCCACTCCATCGTGGGCATGCAGTAAAGCAGGCGGGATCCCTGCCCTGGGAGGGGGAGACCCCAAGCTTTGCGCTTGTCCCACAAACTAAAAAACTAAGCTCTGGAATACCAGCTTCCTTCTGCACACGGTCCTTCAGGCTCTGTCCTCCAAGGCCTTCCAGGGTGCACGTGGGTGTGAGCCGGCCGCAGGGAGAGGGCCCCCTTCCCGCCGAAGGCCGGTGGGTCCAAGCCGAGCATTACCTTTCTGGGTTCTTCCCAGCTCAAGAGGCCGGTTTTGGGCGGCAGCCTCGGCCGCCTGCTGGCCAGGTGTTCCGCACGAGCACGCACAAGCCCATTTTTCTGCTCGCTGCAGACCCTCTTCCTCTGATCGGCATCTTATTCCTGTGGCCTTCGTGTCTGAGAAGTGGTTTGAAATCTCCTGCTGACCGGCCGAAGTCTTGTTTACCTCCTGGGGGCAGGGCAGACGCCATGTGTCTGTTTTATGGTACGTGCCTCTTTTTGTGACACCGATTGATTTTTTTTTCCCCCTTTGCCTCCCCTTCCCCCCCCGTCCCCCCCCCCTCCACTCTGGGACAACTGGGAGCCCTTCTGGACACGGCAGGTGGAATTCCCATGGTGTTGCCGCCCCCAGCGCGAGCCGGGAGGGCTGGGCTCGTGGTCTCTCTGCTGTACTTGTGAGAAATCACCCCCGTGGAGGGAGGACAGACACACCAGGAGCGGCAGCGCCGTCCCAGCCCCGGGGAAGGCCCTAGCCGGGGAAACCCGGGACGCCAGGGAGGGGGCTATGCGGGCGGGCATCACCCCTGCATCGGAAGTCTCTACATCGGGGTGGGGGACACGAGGTAGAATTAAAACACAATTTTGGAATATGAAAATAAGAGATAAGAAGGGAAATGATAAAGGAAGCAAGTGAAGAGTCGAGACGTCTACTAATTTGAAGCCGGGGACCGGCACCAAAGCAGGATGGATTCTCCACGCTCTGCTAGACGGGGACATTTGGTTTGCTTTCAGTGATATTAACTTTAATGCTAACGTTAAATTGCTTTCTTCTGCACCGAGTCTTCAGAACACTCGGGCTGCTGGGGGAGCAGGCGTCTTGCCCCCATGACCGCACATGGTCTGCGTGCAGTCAGTAGAGGCAACCCGGGCTCTGGGCTCTTTGGTTTTGTTTTCCTTTTTGATGTTGGGTTTTCTAAGGATCCTCGTTTTTTTCTCAGCCACAGACGCTCTGTGACATCAGATCCCTTCCCTGAGCAGGGAGCCCAGTTTCTAGGCGGCGTTATCGATATTAGAAATTACTGCTTCTTCCTTCTGCCCACCTTCTAGCGCAGGAACCGTCGTCAGGGTGGGTGGGAGGTGTTTCCTGGGGGCGCCCGTGTGCCCCTCGGGGGGCCGGGCTCGCCGCAGAGCCAGGGGCTGGAGGAACCCACGGCTTTCAGAAATAGGAGCGAACGGGCCCGTCCTAATCCAGCCCTAATGAATCAGGTGTTGGCTCCAAATCAAATCTCCAGCCCTCGCTTCCTGTCCTGAAGCCAAAATGACCTGCTTAGCATGATGTTCTGCCATCGGGCCAAGAACTGTGATTAGATGAGAACGGAAAGCCCTCCTCCCTCCCCCCACGGAAGGCCTTCGTGGAGACCATGCAGGCAGGTTAGGTGAGACCTGATGCGCCCCCGACGATCCAGGGGCCAGAGGCACCCGCATGGCCCACCCATCAGAGCCTTTGTCTGCCTCGGTGTGACACCTCACTAAGGCGGGGACAGAGTTTCCTGGGGAGTTCTAGCCAGGCTAGCAACGAGGACCTTCTTACTAGCTGCGGAGTTCCCTCCGGCCCAGAGAACCCTCTGCAGGGTGGCCTAGGATCGCCAGCATCCCTGTTAGGATTTTAAAATTGTGTAACCACACAAGACATTGATCCGGCCCTGCGTGTCACGGCCTCCGCTCCCTTCTTTCAAGAGCTCAGGCTCACGGCTTGGAAGGCGGGCACGCCCGTCACTCCAGGGCGCAGGGGCTGGTGGGGCAGTTTCCCTAATGTAGACTTTCCCTAATGGGCACTTACAGAGCACTCTTTACATCGGGGGACTCCTACCGTCCTCCCCCGAATGCCACCTTACCGAGGGGAAACTGAGGCATGAAGCCATCAAGTGACTTGCCTGAGATCAGGTTGCTGGGGTCAGCCCAAGGCGGCCGGGCTCTGCTAGAGGTAAGCTTTCCCAGTCCACTGGCATGCAGGAGACCAGCTCCCGGGCGCCTCGCAGTCCGAGCCACCGGCCTCCTCAGCCACACTCTGGAACCAGGAGCCGCAGCCCGGCCTAAAAAAAGGAAAGAAAATAGTAGAAAAGAGCTTTTATGGAGCCCTCTGCTGCAGAAAGGTTTTCTGTTCCAGTTCTCTCTTCTAGCCACACAGGGCATCGGAGGACCCCACACACTATTGGTGGGCTCTCCCCGGCCACCACTTGGACCACGTTCCTCTCAGGGTGTCTGGGCCCCACCTGTCATGTTGCCCGAAAAGCGGTCTCAGGACCACCTCCGTTCGCAGGAGGGGACACAGCTGTGTCCGAAGAGCTTGACCCCCTCACTGGGGATGCCAGGCGGACCGGTCTGGGAGCTGAGAAGAGCCAACAGGACCGCCTCTGAGTCCCGCAGGTGCAGGTGCAGCCGCCGCACCTGGGAGCACTAGTCCTCCTGTCCCTGCAGACGCGGACCGGGAGGGCTCCGCACACTGTCTTGTTAGCCTTTGATAAATGCTTGCAGATTCCTTCACTGCGTGCTGGACAGACCGTTTATCACTCCCTGCGAGGAAAGTGTGTGGATTCTAAGTATCCTTGATTCTTGCAATTAATGCCTGGACAGGAGCATCGAGCGGAGAAAGGCCAGGAAGATGGCTCAGATTTACTAGGATACTTACTGTCCCTTAAATAAATACCAATTAATACTAAAACATTTAATTAAGGTTGAAGAGCCAGCGGAGGTATTTATCTCTTGCATGGCTGCGGAGCCTCTCCAAATGCACACTTAATGATGACAAAGGACTGTGTTGCCACGCCCTCTTGTCCGCTCACTCTGACCCCATGCACGCACGTGTGGAGACCCGGAATGGCCCCGTTCGTTGCCCTGTGGGCAGGGAGTTGGAGGTGCCTGCGTTCCCGGACACAGGCTCCCGAGCCTGAGCAGACGTTCACCCGGTCTCCCTGATCCGGCCTCTGTCGTCGATCCCGGCAAATTTCTGCCGCAGACCACCTCCACAGGGGCGCCGCGTCGCTCTGACCTTCCCACACACCGAGGACAGGGGCCGAGGACACGCGCCTGCCATTGGCTCTCGGGCTCATTTCCTGTCATTTTTCATCCAACAAGTAAACTCCTGAAAACCTCATTAGTGTTCAGATCTTTGCATTGGCCGAGGCCACTTTATTCCCAACAGAACCCGCAAAGTAATAAAAGTTCTTGCGTCTGAAGCCAGTGAGAAATAAATCATGTGTTGTTATTATTTTCAAAAACACACTGAAGACATAACTAATAAAAACCGAGAAAAGCACCTGAGCCTTCCCGCTTTGTTCTAAAAAAGCACATTAACAGAATACCTGGGCTTTGCAATTCAGAGGAACGCCGTGTGCAAAGCAATGTGCGGAGCGAGTCTCCAACCCGCCTGTCTCAGCTGAGCTCCTGCAGCAAAGGAAACCTGGTGGCAAAGTAGCCCCTTCAGGACGCAGGACATTGACTGGCAGCCCCTGGCTTCGGGGAGCTCTTGCCACAGGCTGTTGTCTGTTTTGCAAAAGCAAGACACTGATCTTAGAGCCTGGGATGCCGTGTGGTCTGCAGCCAGCGGGGCCCAGGCGAGCCCAGAATCTCCTTCCAGGCAGCAGAGGGCACTAGTTTCTCCAGAGTCGGAATTCATCCCAGATCCCCATCTCTCAGATCACTTTGCAACACACAGCTCCCCTTTCTGGCGGGGGACCAGGTGTGGATGCCTGCGCCATGTTTCTCCAGCCAGGGCCTGGGCGGAGGGGCGGCTCTCACTCCTTTGCTTCTCTGGTCCCTCTCAGGGTTAGCACCCAGCTGAGAGGTTCGTACACTGAGCCTTGGGAACAGAAAGACGCAGGCCCTCCCATGAGCTGGGTGCAAGTAGCAGGAACGTCGGCAGGCGTGGGAAGTGGCTGCAGGTAGCCCCGTGCCCCTGCTCCCGGCCTGACGGGGTGATGCCGCCCTGGCCGCAGCCCCTTGCAGAGAACCCCTCCGCCTCTACGGGAAGTCAGCATGGCTCTCCAGGGGGCAATTCAGGGCACAGAGTGGGAGCCACCTCCCTGCCCCTCTCCCTCTGCCTCTCATCCTGAGACTTCCTGAGATGCCCGTAGGTCTGGAAGAGGCTCCATCCTTGGGCAGCGTGAGGGCCCCTCCGCCAGTCCTTGGATGCGGCCGTCCTAACGCACCTGCAGGCAGCACCTGGAGGTCGTCAGTCTCAGGGGCCGAGGACAAGGTGACCTCCACACGGATGCCTCTTCCCTGAGCGGCGTCCGGTACCGATGGCCCACTCCGGGCCAAGCACAGAGCTGGAGACTGGGCGGACCTAGCAGGCACCCCTGACCCCTGTGGTGACACGTGAGTGTGCACACACTCAGGGGAGAGCCCACCTGGCTCGTCCGGTACCTGGGAGGTCCCACAACAGCACGCTCCAACAGAGAAGGATGAACAGAGATCGCATTTAGCAAAGGAGGGGATGTCTGGGAAGGCCTCCCTTAGGAGGTGACCATCTGCAGACCCTCGAAGGACATGGAACCTGGAGGCGGGGGGATGCCAGGTGAGGGGACAGGACTTTGTCCCAAGTCAGAAGCGCTGAAGACGTCAGGTGGGACAGTGGCCGCATAAACCACGTATGGAAACCCCCCCACGAGATGGCGGGCGCGAGAGAGGGGGCGAGGCAGCTCCTGCCCCCTCCATCGGTGTGGTTACCGTCAGAATAAAGGATCACACAGCAGCCCAGTGACAGTCCTCGCAGGAAACCTCCCTTCACGAGGGGACGGCCGTCTGACCGGTGCTCCAACCCAGGACCCTCTGCCGACGAGGAGGGGGCGCTGCTCCCACCAGACAGGGTCCTGGGCCGCCCAACCTGGGCCGGCAGTCACCAGGCACAGGCTTTTGTGTCCCCATATTTTTTATATATATATTTTTTAACTTTTAAAAGGGCGGTAACCTGTAATGGACATGAAATGGATCGTTTTCCCCATTTTGAGCGATGTGGTCCCCTGGCATCAGGCTCTCTGCACTTGGCTCCTCCCGGGGGCAGTCAGGGGCATTTGTCTCCACGTTTTTTAGCTTTACAAAAATTAGAGTGAGGACAGACTTCCAGGAGGGACAGTTCTCTCTGTTTTGATGGCTTCATTTTTCCCCCCGCGTCCCATCCTAGAAAGTGGCGGTGAGCAGGGCAGGGCTCCGTTGGAGTAGAGCTGCCGAGGGCAGCCCGGCACCCACGTTCATTATGCGGGGGGACACCCTGCCCGCAGCAGAGCACACGGTGCCATGGGAGATGTGTAGACGCTCCCTGTCGGAGTGGGCTAAGTGTGTCATGTGCAGGTAGAGGGCAAGGCGCGGAGGCAGCCAGGGGCCCTGCCTTGTTGTCCAGGCCAGGAGGGTTCCCAGAGAGGAGACGAGCCCCCTCGGCCCCGCCCTGGGGGGAGGAGACCGTCCTGGTGCCGACGGGGCAGGAGTGTGTTTCCGAGGGGCTCAGCCGGTGACTAGGACGGGACCAGTCCAGCCGCTGTGCCGGGAGCCGCAGCGGACACCCCAGAGCTCCAGCCTGCGGCTTCTGGCTTTCATTTCAGAATTGGTCTCACCGGCGTAGGGGAGGGGCAGCGTCCTCCCCCTGTAGACTGTTGGAGGGTTCTCGTGTCCTGTAGTTGTGGGCTGCGGGGGCTCCGAGGGACAGCAGAGAGAACCGTGCCCCGTCCTTCCAGCAAGAACGCCTCCAGGCTGAGCCATGACATGTTGCCACACCCCTGGCCGTGCCCAGAAAGGCCGCAGCTCTCTGACTGTCGGGGAGATGCTGACCACCGAGGCGGGAAGACTCAGGGGTTCCTCCCGTCTGACACTCCGCTGGGCTGGGGAAGGGCCGCCCTTCTTTGCAGTCAGCGGACTTGGCTTGGGAGCACAAGGGATCCACCCCCTTTCCCTCTTCAGCAAGATCACTTCTTGGGGAACCGCCGGGGTCTGTTTTTCTGACGCAATCCATTCATCTCTCCGAGTCCCGGCCTCAGTGAGCCCCCAGCTGACCAGGGGGTTGAAGGGGACCCCGTGGCTTCCCGCCATCCAGGAGTGGGGCGGGTGTCCCCTCTGCTCCTGGCGGGTCAAAGCTGGAAAGGGAGTCAGCAGAGGCACTGGATGCCTTCAGTCAGCTGCAGGCTTGCGGGGCACGGCCCCTTATCAGAGTGAGTGCAGGGGTGGTCCCAGTCCCCCTTAAGAAGCCCAGACCCACTCCTGATGCAGAAGCAACAGCTCCTCCATCCGTGACTGTGATTAGCACAAGGTCCCTGGGACTCCCAGCTTATGCTCCGGTCCCCAGCGCCCAAGGGCAGGAGACCCCGGGCGCCGTCTGCGAGCCAGCAAGCAGCCTAGGGCTCGGTCGTGGAAGCTCAGAGGGGCCGCAGACACTCCTCCTGCCCTCCACTCCCTGCTAGTTAATCTTTTCTTGTTTTCTTTCCACACAGGATTCCGTTGGTGAACCTGTAAAAAAAAAAAAAAATTTAAAAAACTAAAAAAAATTAAAAAAAAGATTAAACACACACACACACAACCTAATGGAGACTCTCTACGGGGAGGGTCCCCATACCCACCGCTTCAGTTTGCCGGTGGGGGCTCAAAGAGCAGGATGCTGTAGGCCAAATATATTTTTATAAAAATGCTCACGCCTATGGGGGAACTGCCTTCCGCCGGAGTTGTCTTTGGAGGACGAGAGAAGAAAAGCAAGACAGCATCTGCAGACAGAGAAGAGAGGCCACCGGGAAGCTCCTGGAGCCCGAGATCTGAACTGATTCTGAACCTGTGCCAATAATACCACTATGTGCCATGTAGTGACCGAAGGACTTGGTGACCGCGGCAAAGCCAAGAGAACCACGCGTGGAAATCTGACCGAGACAGGGGGTGGGAATCTTCCAATAGAGTCGCTCTTTCTGGTTAATATACATATATAAATATTAAATACACACACACACACACACTTCTTTTGTACTGTAGCAATTTTTGAAGACCTTCCGTGTTCCTTTTTAAAAAAAAAATGTTATCGGTTACAGAACCTGGTTTATTTACCATGCTTAGTACAAACAGAATAAACTGCTGTTTTCTACTTCGGCAACATACCACACGTACAGGTACACGCACACGCGGGCCCACACGCGCACACGCAGAGACGCCTGTACTGGAAACGCGGTTCCACGAGTGAGCATATCCCTTCCGGCGACCCGGCCTCGCGTTGCCGTCCGCCCCCGGGGACAGCCGGGACCCCGCAGACCGACCCCTCCTGACACCCTCCACTGGCTGGTATCCGGTGAGTAGCTCTAGATGTAGACTTTCTTGTGTTGGGCCAGAACTGAGAATGCCATGGTTTTACAGACCTGCATGTAGGGAGAGAGAGAGAGAGAGAGACGCATAAATATGACCTTGTTTTTTTTCTCGTGTAGTTGTTTGAAGGGGCTGCCTAACAGCCGCGCACGTGTGTACCTAGTCGGCTGCTTACAAATGGGGTGAACGTCAGCCCGGGCGGGGGACGGATTCTTGACCATCTTTGTGTTATACAAGCGTAGACCGAATTAAAGAAAATTTTCCAGTTCCAAAAATTAAAGGAATCTATCCTTATAATGTGTGCGCATGTCAGAACAGAACTCAGAAACCTAAGAGGGCCCCCGTTTGTTGGAACACGAGAAAGACGTCCATGTGCAAAGGACCCAGGCTACTCCCACGGGGGCTGAGCCCTGGAGCGCACCCCGCATTCGTTTCACGCACGTTGGTGGACAGGTCGCTCTTTCCAGAAGCCAAGCACGGCTTGGGATCTTGGTGAGGACTGGAGCAAAGACGCTGTCTCTCGCTGGTGCTGGCTGGCCAACATCTATGTTTTTGCCATCAAGAATCCTACAGTGGCGTTTCCCAGTGGAAAGAGGGGTTTGAAGCTGAAGCCTCGGGACAGGGGATCATGAGCACACGTGCTTCATGAGAAATACTGCCATGTTTGGGGAAGGCGGCTCCCTCCCCAGTGGTGCCCTGGTGCCCCATTGTGCCCTGTGAGGGATGGGAGGCTCCGTTGGACGCTGTTTTCTCCTCACAGGGATCCCTAATTCGATGCCTGTGGCCTGCCCTCTAGGAATGGCTCGTGGGTGACTTTGATTTCACCCGGAGGGTGTGTGAACCCATCTTGTGAAATGCTCTGTAGACCAGATCAGAATGTTGAAGGTCAGGTGGGCAGCCACCTGGTGCCCCGTCCTGGCCAGGCTGGCGGCCCTTTTCTTCCCTCAGGCTCAGTCTCCCTCTACAACACCTCGAAATGTGCTTCCACGCCTCTTGGAATGGGGAAGACCAGGCGAGTCCAGGGGAGGAAGGAGCTGTAGTGCTAGGTCTGTATTGTTGGGGATTGCCCGCCGCGTGGGAAAGCCCGATTTGGGGGCTGGGTTTACGTTTTGTCACTTTGTCACCCCCCAGAGCTTCGGCACACGCCGGCCGCTGGCGTCTCGGGCTGCCGGGGCCCGCCGTGCACGGCGCTCTCCATCCATCACCCGGTTCATCCATCTCATTACCTGTGGGTTTTTGGAGGTGGCGCGGGGGCCTTCCTGACGCGGGTGGGCACAGCTCGGTGTGAGTGCAAGGCAAGGGCTGTCCGCGTCCACCGGGGCAGCCGAAGCTGCTCTCCAACACCCTGAGCTCCAGGGAGCCTGGCTGAGGAGGAGGTGACGGCAGGGGGCCTGTTTGTTCACCAGCAGCAGGAGCCCCGGATTCCTGATGATGCCACAACTTGGTGTCCGTGCCTCCTGCCCGTGCTGCTCAGCCCCTTCCTCGGACCTCGGGCCGCACTCCCGACACCTGAACTCCTTTCGGAGCACCATGGGACGCCCGGCTTTCCACGGATGCTCCAAGTAACCAAGCCCCACAGACACACACAGCCCGCTGGGCC
>RCUC01169575.1:0-27581 GCA_003697995.1 Taxidea taxus jeffersonii
GTGTCTGCACCAAGAAAGCACGCCAAAAATACAGGTTAATGATAAGTAAACCAAAAGAAGGAGAAATAAAAAGTAATTATGCAATATTGAGAGGTCTTAAATACCAAGTGAACAACCTATAAATATTGTAAAGGTAAAAGTAAGATATTAACGAAGACTGTAAGAAAATGATGTGGGTTTTTTAAAAGATTTTATTTTTAAGCAATTTGTACACCCAACAAAGGGCTTGAACTCACAACCCTGAGATCAAAAAGAGTTGCATGCTCCACTGACTGAGCCAGCCAGGTGCTCTGAGAATAACATGTTAGTATAGGAGTTTTAGGAAAGATGAAGTTGGTAATGGTGGGCAGATTTTCAGGGGATGGAGAGGAATGATCTAGACCTTCATTACTTTATGCACACCCTATCATCACTGTTGTTTCTATTTCCTTTCAATATATGTAAAGAAAAGACGGATGTGTAGCAAGATATTGTAACAGATCAAACGTGTGCCCATCTTCCACTGGCCAAAATCCCTCATTTAAAAGTCCTCGTGGTCTCCGCATGATCCTACCAAAATCTTATTCTTCCTTCCCTCAAATGCTCACAGTTTCACAGTGTCATCTGCCTTGGAATTATCAGAACCTTGATCTCTATTGATGTGAATCAGACACTAGCCCAGAACTCCCAGGTCATTCCTCAGCTCCCAGAGCTCACTGCTACATTTTCTGACTCCATCTCCTGCTCCTTCCTGAATCTTACAACTTTTCCGTTGTGCCCTTGGGAACAGGAGACACATCATCAGCAAAACCCCTATTGTCTCTGCCACTCCCCTAAAGTTCATCTTTTTACTCTACCCAAAACCTAACCCTTAAACCAAGCTCTACCTAAAATCTAAAATTATGGCCTGCTCTGCAGCCCCCTCAAGAGATGGCTGTTTTTTTCTGTTGTGGCTCTTATTCCATGGGCTCCATGTCCTTTCTTCTACACACTGCCACATAGATCATTATCTCTCCTTCCTAAAACCCCAGCTGTGAATTAATGACATTCCTACTTTTTGTAATCATGCTAACCCCCGACTCCTCGTCAATATTTGCACCCGACCTTCCAATTCCTTGACTTCGTTTCCTCCGAAGATCTCCATGCTACATCAGTTACTCATTCCCATTTTCCAGACCTTATCCTGAATAATTCACTGAAACTCCAAACAACCCGTAACCTGGACTTCATGCCTCTCACTGTCTGACCACCCTCTCACATATTCAGTTGATATCCCAACTACAACATGCTACAGTTCACCAAGACTTTCACGACATCAATCCCACAAACTCATGATGTCTTTCCCCATTTGTTGTAGCTATACTGCCAATAGTTCAGACCAGAATTCTTAAAATTAACTTTGACCAATCTCATATAAAATTAGGATATTCTAAATACCCAGAATCAAAGTAAACCAGAACCCTACCACTCAGTAGCTCCAACACGTTATCCTGAGACATTATTGTGATAGCTTCCAACCTACATCTTTGCTTCGCTAATTGCTGCTTATTGTCAACACAGAAGCTACAGGGATTACTTGAAAATGTACATCAGAGCATGTTACTCCTTTGCTCAAAACCCTCCAATGGCTTCCTGTTTAAGTCCAAATATAGTCAATCATTGCAGTAGTCATCGAGGTCTTACAAGGCGTGATCCCTTGTTGCTAGTCTGACCTCATCTAATACTCTCTTCCTTGCTCTATCCATTTCAGTCACATGGCACCCTTACTATCCTAAAACATGGCAAGTATCAAGACCTTTTTATTTGCCATTCCCTCTGCCTGGAACATTCTTCTTCCAGAAATATGCATGGTTTATTTTCTCACTGTTTTCAGGTATAAACTGCTTTTAGAAATGACAGGTGGATGTATGGATGGATGAATGGATATTAATGGGTAGAAAATTGTTTGTCTTTATTGATCCCTACTGTGACATGAGCTCCACAAGGATTTGGTTCATGGCTACATTCCCAGAACATAGAACAGAGCCTGGCACAAAGTAGGCTTTAAGACATATTTGTTAAATAAATGAATGTTGTTTAAAGGGATATACAGGTGAAGGAGAAGATAATTCAACAAAGGTTCATAGAAACCAAGAGTATCAAAATAATTACTGAGAGACTGATCATATTCTCCAAAGACCAAAGTCATAATAAAGCTCAGAAAATAATCTGGTTGTTTATGAAACCACCTGGTTCATAACAGTCCCTCCTCTCAAAATCTCTTCTTATGCCTTGCCATCCAGACTGTCTTATATTATCATCCCTTTGCCCTTCTAAGAAAATAACAAGATTCCAATTACATCTAAGGCTATTTTGTGGAGTATGATTTAGGAAATTGCTTTTTTTCTTCTGAGTGAAAATAAGGAGTGCTGATAACCTGAAGAAGATCTCAAATCCTGCAGCTTCAGTGAAGTTTCTAGAAGCACAGTCATCTGGAGTAAGCCAAAAAGTAAAGGATAGGTTCTTGCACCTTGACGTTCCCACTATGAAGAAGAAAACATCCCACCTCCTAGACCTCTCTAGGTTCTGGAAGCATCCTATTCCACAACTGGGAACATTGCTCCAATTCTTTGAGTAATGTATGGCTGCCATGTGTGAGTGTGAGAATGGGACTCCTCAGGGGGACCAACCTAAAATGCCAGCAGTCCTGCCATTTGGGTCAGATAACCTCATAACCTTACACAGTCAGAGGTATCTGTAATGGAAGCCACTCTAGGGAGTTCATGGAAAGTCACAATAGGAAGATCACAACATATGCTAGTCAAGTGCAAGGCAGGACCATGTGCAGCAGTGGGAATCACTCTTTTCCCCCTACCAATCTTCCTCTTAGAAGTTTCCCAACCAGAAGAATGGAAGAGCTCTTTGCAAGTGGATAAAATTATTATATGAAGCAAGTGCATGGAAACTGTGCCCAGTTTACCCTTTGAGGACAGAAGCTGCCAGAATGTCAGGTGTCCTGGTGGTTCACAGTTGATATCTCCCAGAAATTGCTCTCAGACAAAGACAGCTTCCTTATCCAAGGCTGACCAAGGACAGCCTATGGCCAATGACTGGTGGAAGCAGGGTACAAAGGTAAGTCCTCCTGCCTCAGTTCAGGACAGATCTGAAGTGACATCCCAGCCCCAGAGTTTCCCAAAGCTAAGCTGAGATTCTATTAGGATTGTATCATAGGCCTACATCCTCCCCTGCCCAATGCTGCTTCCTTAATTACCTTACAACTGGGGCTTTTTAAAATACTTCCTGATCAACCTCCTACAAATCTTAACCTTTTTTTTTTTTTTTTTTTTTTTTTTTTTTGCCAATAAACTTGACCTACGATACGTGTGTGTATGTGTAGGTGTGTACACACATATACACATGTCAAATCACACAGAACAGCACTGGTAGGGAGGACATGGTAAATAATTTTTAGAAAATCAGCTTTGAGGGGTGGCAATGACATGAGAATAAATTTCTTTTTTTAGAAATAGATGATATTTTATCAATTCACATCAACCATGACAAAAGACTTTTAGAAACCCTAAAGTTATTGACAACTTGAAAGCTTTTGACAATTTCACACTATAGGCATGCTTTTAGAATTAAGTTTTGCCCTAACAGGACAAAAATCAACTTTTACTTCTCTGAAAACATGGCATTTTTCAACTGTCCAGGTCTTTTTCTCTTCAAATGAATCATGTAGATTTAGTTCAAGAATCTATTGACTGTCTCCAGTGTGAAAGTTTTCAGCCATTGAACTATTAAGGACTTTGTCTTTTCAGAAAGATACTTTTAAAACACTATTAAAGTGTAAGACAATCTTTATCTAGACTTTTAGCATAAGGCCCTGAAATTTTAGAAATGTCTAAAAAAGGTATATAATTTGGCTTTAATACAGATTCCGTTTTATTTTCAACTCAACTGGGGCTCTCTTTCGCAGCAAATCAGCTGGGTTTGGATTCTCAAGTTACTTCTTTTCAGGTCACTGACCCATGCCTCCACCTTTTTATTTAGTGCCAAGTATGCTCCGGTGAATTCTACGGACGTAGATACAGTACTTTCTTCAGAGCACTTGTGAGACCTTCACTCCTTCCCACTCAGAGTTCGCAAGATTTCACAAGGAGTTGTTGTGGTTAAGTTCAACAGTCTAAGTTTCACTTAGACTCTCTTTCTAAATTTTAAATTCTGTGGAAAAGTTTATTCAGGCTAAAAGTAGCTAAAGGGCTAAAGAGGACCATAATGGGTTTGTTCTCCAGTTCCTCCTTTGGAGGAAAGAGATGTGAAAGCTCCTCTAGAAAATTAAGAGAGCCAGTAAGATAAAGGCCCTTCAAGGTCATCTGTTTTGGAGATTTTCTTCTTTGGTTTCAGAGTTGAAACCCAATCAGCAAAAGGGGACTCATTCAATCCATATTGGGATTTTACCCAACCATCAGAGGATCACTGCCTAATCCATATGAAGATAAAAGAGAACACCATGCCTTGTTACACAGACAGATCAAATTTTCATCCTTATCTGGCTCTTAGAACAGAAAGTAACACAAGAGTTCCAGACTTAGTGCTGTTTAAATCCAGGCAAAAGGAGTGACTTCTGTGATCAAAGACAGAATGAGGAGGTCAAAATTTTACAAACAGGAAAACTCAGATTTTTGAGTTCGTGGTAATTAGCCTTGCCTTCAGAAGGGATAGAGATATCTTGACCAGGAAACCATACACACAGTGAATGTGCTAAATTTTCAACCCAGAGGACTAAAACTGTGGACTCCTAAAGGAATTGGCTAGACAAAACTTGAGCAAGGACTTTACTATTCAAAACCAAACAACCAGGGTATCTACTGCCAAAAAGACAAAGGTCAAATATTCAGTAATGATGTAGGCTTAATTCTTTCTCTGAATCAATGGTGCCATTGAGATGTAATCTTTGAGTTTAGTCTTCCACACAGGACATACAAGAGCTGGATTTGCCAAAGCTATGTGTTCTTAATGCGATGAGGGCATTTAGACATATAAAAATAAAAGAAAAAGGAATGAAATTTTAAAAAAATAGAAATTTGAGGCGATATAAAGTTGGGTTGCAGTTTCCCAAAAGATGCCAGGTGCTGTTAAAAAAAAAAGTAACTTGTGCTTCACACAAATTCTACGTTAATTATTAATCGTAACCGAGCATCATTTATGTAGCTACCTAATACATCAGTAACGCTCTCGAGAATTCTCAGGGGGATGAGGCAGATACGTCGGTGGTTCCGTAATAATTTTAACATGCAAAAAATAAAAACGCCCTTATTATTATTTTAGCATAGACTCTTTAAATAATTCATTTTAAAGGAAAAATTTCATCATAAATTCAGTAATAATTTTTTTTTTTTCAATTGGGCACTGAGAATAATGAATCAATCAACCGAACAGTTTGCTAGTGCTAATCTGTGACAGAATGACGTATTGGGCTGTATTTAAAGCACAGCATACCATTTATAAAACAGGATTTATGTATAATTTGTTACATTCTGACAAAACAAATGCCAGCAGAATACATAAGAAAATAATTCCTGCCATCCTCTGGGATCAGTTATCTCAAGAAAAAAAAAAAAAAAAAACTATTCATGTTGGCACGAACACGCTATCTTACTATAATTATGTCTTTCAAATGTCACTGAATCAGAGACGTGGCCAACTGCCTTGACCTACAGTCTGGTTAAATTGCACTATCATTGCCAAAATCCTGCTTTAAAATTCCTTCATTTTGCTAGTTTAGTGCATCTTTATTCTTTTTATATGGACTAAAGAGCGGTGGTGTCCATAGCTGCATGATAAAACACACACATGCCCGTGCACACACACACACACGTACTTTAAAATGAAAATATCAATCCGTCATTTACAAGGAGTATAAAGGAATGGATATCTAACAGAAAACAAGCCCTGTAGCCTGAGATAGAGGGCTGTTCATTTGTCTAAACCAAAGACAAAATCTCAAGATACAAGTCAGGAGTGACATCCAAAACATTAATAGTACAACAGGTAAGACCACCAACCAAGCAGAATGGAAACCAGTTCCATCAGGAGAATCACACAGGTCTCCTCATGTGCCCAGGCACTACCCTTCTGTTGCTGAATGATATGCACATTTGGGAGTCTTGAGAGACAGACCATACCAGCTTGAGGGAAGGGAGGAACACTTGGGGGTGAAGGAGGGTCTTGGGACCAACAGCTCTTGACTAAGGAGTATTAAGTATCTTATTATTTTAGCAACTGATAGGCCCTCACTGGTTCATACTATCTGAATGTCAATCCTGATACAAAATGTGATTTCATTTACTATCAGAAGGAGACTTCCAGACCAGAAAAGAGCAGATTCTAAGGAGTTGGAACATATGAGTATTGGTAACATACTTGTGGAAGAGCGGCATGTACGTTAACATGTCAGAAAGAAGTTATCATAGTTGGGTCTAAACATAAGGCAGTGAGGCCATACCCACGGGCTGCATTTATTAGCAGAGTTCCCATCCCTGGAAAGGACCACCAGGGCAGAAGGAGCCCAAACAAGCAGTCAGGCCTGGGAAGTGGGGAACACTGGTTGAGAGAAACTTACTAGATGCCAGATGGTTTACATTGGGATGCCCAGAGTCCAGATTGTGGAGCATGATTAATGTGAAGTCCCCTTAGATAACTGGTCTGGAAAGAATTAAATATGCCTTGTCCAGATGGTTCGGGAATCCAGAGGAAGGCTGAGGCCTCAGATGTGGAGGTCAGTGCAGCCCAGCTGTGGCCGCGTGATGAAGGTAGGGCCTGAGATATGGTTTCACCATTTTTCCTCAGCCTGCATGAGTTATTAGCAATTTTTTTTCAAAAAAGCACACATTGGCCCCATCTCCCCCAAAAGTCTGATATCCATTCCATGACAGAAATTATCCAAAAGAATAGACAGTAGTAAATAGGCTAAGGGATTATTCTCACATGAGACCAATTTAAAATTTCTACCCTGACACAGAGCAAATACCTTGTGCTTGTCACGTAATAGACATAGTATTTTTGTCTAGATGACTAACAAAGAGGTCGTGTGTGTATGTGTATGGCTCTGAGACTGGCCACTTTTACCACTGAGAGGTTCTGAATGTGTAATCGATTGAGTTAAATAATAACTTTTAAGATGCCGTTGAGAAGAAGAGATGTTCACATACTTGATGAAATATGCATATATTGGCAATTCGGCAATCCCTAATTGAGTAATTTCTAGGCTCCATGCCTGTGCTTTATACTGCCGACATACATTAAACATGGCAAAACTGTCGGTATCACTAATTCTGGAGATAATGTGTGCAGTGTTGCATGCCATTCAACTGACAAACAATTGGCAGGTAGCTTTTATAATAGCAAGATGGATTCTTGTATGGGATGTGTTGATTGCTTGTGTCAGTCCCTTTGAAATTTAACAGCAGTTGTAATTAGAGCTGTAAATCTCTTCTAACTATAATTAGATTACTATTTATACCCATTGTCATTTTTTTAAACAGCCTGAGATGCTACTATGAAGCAAGAAAGGTGTGGGGGGAGGGGGGTGCGGGGGCGCAATATGGTTTCTTTAAAACAAAAATCACTGTTAAGAATTAACTGCAGGGTGCTTTGTGAATTTAAATACTGAGTCCCAAGGGAAATACTTCGGAGCGATGGCTGCATAAATCTTTAACCTCCATGAAGGAAGTGTTTTCTCCAAAGAACAGATCTGGTCTTCTCATGGGCTTCTCCAAGCTGGATCTTGCAGTCCATAGTTCTACCCATCAACATGCATGAGAACAAAATGAAGCTGGAAAATGTCTGTGTCATAGAAGACTGAATTCTACATTTTACATTTTACTACTCAATTCCTCCAAAAGCATTCTTTTGCTGATTCTGTAATCCAGTGAGACTGTGGCATAATGTTGGAGATCTACCATTCATTTAGGATGCTGTGATGTTGCTGAAGGCAATGGATGGAGTTCTCCTCTTTATCCACCCTTCTCAACCTTCCTACAAGTGTTAAATAAAACTTATGGAGAAAACAGATTGGTTTCACATTCGGGGATATTTTTAAAACTAACCCTTAGACTTTGTAATAACCAGTGACAATATTCTGAATCTGGGCAAGAAGTAAAAACAGTCATAATCTAACAGTTGGGTCGTACTGGGTTCCCATTTCCCCCAAAGGGCTCTAAAAACCTGAGTACATTTTATCCTCTTAAATGAAACAAGATGATCAATAAATATAGCCAACTTGAATCATGTGCTGCCCAGATCGAGATTTGCTCATTAAGTGATGGTAAAGCAGAGGAATGAATGCAATTAAGGGAGTAACCTCATGAGCATGGAGAGGTGTGCTTCCTGGCATCTGACACTGTGTGGCCTTCAGTAAGACATTTCATATTCTGGCACTCTTTTTTAAATTTAATTTTATTTATTTATTTGACAAAGAGCACAAATGGGGAGCAGCAGTCAGAGGGGGAGGCAGGCTCCCTGCTGAGCAGGGAGCCCAATGTGGGACTCAATCCCAGGACCCTGAGATCATGACCTGAGCAGAAGGTCACGCTTAACCGACTGAACCCCTCCAGGTGCCCCCATATTCTGGCATTCTTTTGTCCATTTCCCCATTTTGAAAACGAGGACCTTATGCTAGATGATCTTTATAGCATATTTTCACTCTAAAACCCAATAGTTACCCCTAAAGTCTTTGGATCTTGGCTTCCAGATTTAATATGTCATAAAAGCCTTTGAGTTGGCTATTTTAAGGAAACTAAGTAGTTATGATAGGATTTCTCCTTAGCTCAATAAGAGCAGAGGTTCCAAACACAGGGAAAAAAATTAAATCATAAAAGTACTAGAAGAAAACACAAGTTATTTCTAAAAATATAATCTTGGAAAATGGAAAACCTTTCTAAGCATGGGATACTACTCAAAAGACCTGAGGTAAAAGCTGCCAAATGTAATATCAAAGAGCTGCATCCTCAGAGTGGATAGTGGAATGTTCTGTCATAGAGTTGGATCGATTGGGGTAGGGATGTCACACATGGATTGTTCAAGTGTTTCAATTGATTGTACTTAGAATCTCAGAAACCTCTACCAATACAGCCATAAGCTCTAAGATGTGTTCAGTGCAATTATCAATAAAAAAGAATCAACATTTGTGAATGGCATTCGTGTTTTAATACAAATTAGAATGATGATAAGAGTATCTGGATATTTTTATCATCACATGCTTGTGTCCTTATATACATAACTTTTCTTGAGTGCAAAAAGTATGGGAGAGTTTCAGCTGGGACATTGGGAGTTCTACATCAGAAAGTGACATATAAATATCATTCACCTTGTGTATCATGATGGGAAAAAAAATGGTGGAGTGCCTCTGTTTCAACACATTATCCTGCATAAATCTGTTTAACATGAGGTAGGCTATACATCTCACAAGACTTTTTTCAATCCCATTCTAGGAGAGGGATGCTTGCCAGCTCTGTTTCTTTGGGCTTCATTTGGTGTTCACCCAGTACAGAAGCTATGCTTACAAACACACACTGTTTTGCACGAGGCATGTGTTTCTGGAAATGGTATCACCAACTGACCCAGCCTGATGTGTCATGATAGTGTAATCCCTAAAAGGATGCCTTTTGTCCAACCACAGATTCTCCCAGCTGTGGTTCATATAACGGTAGGGAAAGTCTTCCAAGCTCCAGTGGTATGAATGAGGCACTTTGTAACCTCAGAGCACTTCTACCACTCCCTTAGTACCAGGTGATCTTTCCCACTGCCTAATGGGCCATTTTTTTAAGGTATTTCAAGCTACCAGGAAACCTGCCTTTTAACAACTACAATGCAAATCGGCTTGGGGTAGGTCCAGCACTACCACTTTTATCTACACTTATGGATCACAACTATTTGCCAGAACACAGATAATTGGCAGAAGAGGCTCCAGCAAAATAAATGAAACCCACTGCAAAATATCCTTAACTCAGAAAATCTGGAGAGCACTGATTGGCTGAAAACATTCAACAGGACTCAGAGAATGTTAGCGTAAAGGGGTCAGAAATACCTATGATGTAATGGGTACCTATCTGAATATAAATAAAGCTATATTTATATGTATACAGATGCCATATATAAAATTTGTTTTACATATTTTTTTCTTAGAAACAAACATGATGTTAAAAGTTCATCTGATGTGTGGCAGTTAAAGATGCACTTCTTCAGTAATAGCTAGAGAACTCTATGACTCTGAAGAACTGAGTATGGTATTTTGGAATGAATTACATGCAAACAATAAACAGTTAACTGAAGCATAAAATAATTAACAGCACTTCCACAAAAAATAAACAGCAGGTGGATGATTCTAATTATTCCAATTATTTTTCTCCTAGGTTTTGGAAAATCCTTAAGCAGACATGTATTAAAGAAGTGTTCTAATAGGATTATCCATGTCTACTGTGTTGCCTGTCCATGTTTTCATTAAAATGGTCTGAAGAGCCCATGTAGAGATTACAGGTAGGAATACTTTTATCTAAACCTTTTTTAATAGCATCATGCCTACTGAGAATACCTAATATACATTATCACTGTCTACGCTTTGACTGACATTTATACGTGGGTATCTAATGGACACTGTAGTAGGGCCACACAGCAATTTAGCAAAACCAAAACAAATAACCCCTATAACCACAGCTAATCCTCCCAGTGTGTGATGCCACCATCCTCCAGGTTGCTGAGACCAGACAAGGAGCCACCTCTGATTTACTGTTTCCCCACTATGTGATCTGTCAGCAAGTCCTGTGGATTCTGTCTTCAAAATATAGTATGAGACTCCTCCTTTTTCTCTGAGTGGCCGGCACCATGGGCTAAATCAGCATCACCTCTTCCCCTAACGACTCTGCATGTCACCTACTTAGCCTTTTTTTCTCCTCCTGCCTTTGTGTAACCCATTCTCCATAGAGCAGTCCAGTAGTCTAGGAAGCATAGATCAAATTACATCACTCCTCTGCCTAAAATCCACAAGTAGTTGCCCATGGCAGTTGTCACCAAATCTGAACTTATCACACCCTAAAGGGGACTCCACAAACCAACTCCTGCCTACCTCTTTGATCCCACAACAGATATTTGCCCTTAGTTTTTCATTTCTTTTTTTTAAGATTTTAAAAATTTTTTAAATTATTATTTATTCATTTGAGAGAGAGAGAGAAAGCAAGAACAGGAGCAAGGGGGAAAGGCAGAGGGAGAGGGAGAAGCAGACACTGCTGAGCAGGGAGCCAGATGCCAGACCTAATCCCAGGACCCCGGGATCATGATCTGAGCCCAAGGCAGATGCTTCACAGACTGAGCCACCCAGGCACCCCACCCCTTAGTCTTTTCTTGATAACACTTTCCCTTCCCTCATTTTGGGTAACACCAGTGAAGTGTGAACTTTGATATCACAAAAGTTCTCATCCCTGCAAAAAGACAACATTCATCTGCATATCCATAATTTTCCAACCTTACAAAAATCTTAGGGAAAAAATCAGCTATGAACTATAAAAAACTACTTACCTTCCCTGCCCCCCCCACCCCTCTGCTTCAAGTATTTTAAAAGCCCTTGTTTTTCCCTAAAGAATGCTCCTGGACAACAGTGTGGCATGTGTGCTTTGAGTTTCGACCAGTCTGAGTACAGAGGTAGTGTTTATGATGCCTTATCAAATCGTCTTTTAAAAAAGGCCTATATCTTAACGTGCCATGGTGTCTCAAATGTTTGAATGTCAGACTCTTGGTTTTAGCTCAGGTCATGATTTCAGGGGTCCACACTGACATGCATGCATGTGCACTCTCTCTCTCTCTGAAAAAAAAATTAAAAAATTAAAAGGGCCTGTTTCATATAAAATCAATGCACAGAAATGAGTTGTATTGGGGCACCTGGGTGGCTCAGTGGGTTAAGCTTCTGCCTTCGGTCTCAGGGTCCTGAAATTGAGTCCTGCATCGGGCTCTCTGCTCAGTGGGGAGCCTGCTTCCCCCCCCCTCTCTCCCTCTCTCTCTGCCTTCCTCTCTGCCTGCTTGTGATCTCTGTCAAATAAATAAATAAAATTTAAAAAAAAGAAATGAGTTGTATTTCTATACACCAACAACAAGACAGAAGAGAGAGAAATTAAGGAGTCCATCCCATTTACAATTTTGCACCCAAAAGCATAAGATACCTAGGAATAAATCTAACTCAAGTGTCAAAGAATCTGCACTCAGAAAAATATAAAGTACTCATGAAAGAAATTGAGGAAGACACAAAGAAATGGAAATGCTCATGGATTGGAAGAACAAATATTGTGAACATGTCTATGATACCTAAAGCAATCTACACACTGAATGCAATTCCTATCAAAATACCATCAATTTTTTTTTCAAAGAAATGGAACAAACAATTCTAAAATTTAAATGAAACCAGAAAAGACCCCAAATAGCCAGGAGGAATGTTGAAAAAGAAAACCAAAGTTGGCAGCATCACAATTCCAGACTTCAAGCTCTATTACAAAGCTGTAATCATCAAGACAATATGGTACTGGCACAAAAACAGACACATAGATCAATGGAACAGAATAGAGAGCCCAGAAATGGACCCTCAACTCTATGGTCAACTAATCTTCGACAAAGCAGGAAAGAATGTCCAGTGGAAAAAAGATAGTCTCATCATCAAATGGTGTTGGGAAAATTGGACAGCCACATGCAGAACAATGAAACTGGGCCATTTCTTTACACCACACACAAAAATAGACTCAGATGGATGAAGATCTCAATGTGAGACAGGAATCCATCAAAATCCTTGAGGAGAACACAAGCATCAACTTCTTCCTAGAAATATCGCCAAAGGCAAGGGCAGTAAGGGCAAAAATGAACTATTGAGAGGCACCTGGATGGCTCAGTGGGTTAAAGCCTCTGCCTTCGGCTCAGATCAGGATCCCAACGTCCTCAATCAAGCCCTGCGTCTGGGTCTCTGCTCAATGGGAAGCCTGCTTCCTTCTCTCTCTGCCTGCTGTTCTGCCTACTTGTTATCTCTGTCTGTCCAATAAATGAACAAAATCTTTTTAAAAAATGAACTATTGGGACTTCAAGATCAAAAGCTTTTGCACAGCAAAGGAAAAAGTCCGCAAAACCAAAAGACAACCAAGAGAATGGGAGAAGATGTTTGTAAATGACATATCAGATAAAGGGCTAGTATCCAAAATCTATAAAGAATTTATCAAACTCAACCCCAAAGAACAAATAATCCAATCAAGAAATGGGCAGAAGACATGAAAAGACATTTCTGCAAAGAAGACATCCAAATGGCCAACAGACACATGAAAAAGTGCTCCACATCACTCAGCATCAGGGAAATACAAATCAGAACCACAGTGAGATACCACCTCACACCAGTCAGAATGGCTAAAATGAACCAGCCAGGAAAAAACAGATGCTGGCGAGGATGTGGAGAAAGAGGAACCCTCCTGCACTGTTGGTGGGAATGCAAGCTGGTGCAGCCACTCTTGAAAACAGCATGGAGGCTCCTCAAAAAGTTGAAAAAAAGAGTTACCCTAAGATCCAGCAATCGCACTACTGGGTATTTACCCTAAAGATACAAATGTAGTGATCCAAAGGGGCACATGCACCCGAATGTTTATAGCAGCAATGTCCACAATAGCCAAACCATGGAAAGAACCTAGATGTCCATCAACAGATGAATGGATAAAGAAGAATGCGGGGGGTGTGTGTGTATATGTGTGTGTGTGTGTGAGTGTGTGTGTGTGTGTGTGTATAGGAATATTATGCAGCACCCCCCAAAATCTTGCCATTTGCAACTATGTGGATGGAACTAGAGGGTATTACACTAAGCGGGATAAGTCAATCAGAGAAAGACAATTATCATATGATCTCTCTGATAGGAATTTGAATGGCAGGACGGGGGTGTGGGGATTAGGGAGGGAAAGAATGAAACAAGATGGGATCAGGAGGGAGACAAACCATAAGAGACTCTTAAGGTCAGGAAACAAACTGAGGGTTGCTGGGGGATGGAGGGGTAGGGATAGGGGGGTTGGGTGATGGACACTAGGGAGGGTATGTACGATGGTGAGTGCTGTGAATTGTGTAAGACTGATGATTCACAGACCTGTACCTCTGAAGCAAATAATACATTATATGTTAATAATAAATAAATAAATAAAAGGGCCTATTTCTTATTGGCTTTCTTGTTTTTTTTTTTCCTAGCTTTACTGAGATATCATGACATACAACGTTATGTATTCTTAAGGTATACAACAGAAAGATTTTATATATATATATATATATATACATACATACATACATACATGATTACCACAATAAGGTTAGTTAACACCTCATCATCCTTTTTTTTGTGAGAATAATTCAGATCTACTCTCTTATCAAATTTCAAGTGTACAATAAACCATAGTCAACATGTTAGCCCACTTCTTTTACACACTCCAATAGATTATTTTTAAACATATTTATATAAAGCAAGGGAAATATTACTTCTAAATGGCCAAGACATGCCACTACATTTTTTTTTTTTAGATTTTATTTATTTATTTGACAGACAGAGATCACAAGTAGGCGGGGAGGCAGGCAGAGAGAGAGGAGGAAGCAGGCTCCCTGTGGAGCAGAGAGTCTGATGTGGGGCTTGATCCCAGGACCCTGGGACCATGACCCGAGCTGAAGGCAGAGGCTTTAACCCACTGAGCCACCCAGGTGCCCCGCCACTACATTTTTAATCATTGCCACTCATCACATCAGATCTTAGTCATTCTATAGTAACCTAATTGTTTTAGCAACCCTAGAAAGCTCACTTCTTAGTAGCTAATGATTTCTCTTCTAATCCCAGTCTTAGGAGAGTAATTGTTTCATACAAGATAGCAGGTAACTTGCTGCTTTGAATCCACTGTATCTTTTAGTTTTTTAAGTATGGAAAATTGAAGAAAAGCAGAAGACAAAAAACTCAATTGGTTTGATCAAATTCAACTTCTTGGTTCTAAGGAGAAAAACCGACTTTAAAAACCCACATAGATTAAGAAACTGGTTGGATACCCAATAGCTCTTAGAAAACATTCTTTTGATGAGTTAAGTGTAAATGAATCATAAACACATGGTCTAAGTTTCCCTCAAAGAGCACATAAGTTTGAAATGGAAGAAGCAATGCCTTTTGGAAAAATATATTATGGTTTCTACCACAACCCAAACATTTACATAATAGCTTGAGCTGTTTCACAATCTGAAAGGACATCTGGATTCATAAAACTCTATGACACTCTTTTTTTTTTCAATAGTTAAGTGCTTCACATTCACTCAGAATAGTTCAATATGCAAAAGCTCTCATTTTATCAGAAAAAATTCTCAAAAGATCTCTGATAGAAATAGATATTTGATATCTCTAGCACATAAATTACTAAACATTTTGGAAATATATGATGGGTAATGCCTGCTTATTTATTCTTAAAAGGTAATACATACACACACACACACACACACACACACCTGTGAGCAACTACCAGAGACAAAGATCAGCCTTCAAAGGAAATGAACAGACAGACATGTGCCACTCTAAAACACTGGGCAGTGAAAAAAATTATACTGAGAAAAAATTAAGGGTAATATGATAAAATACCAGATTTCAGACTTTGGGCAATCTTGTTTGAATTTGAAACAAATGTTAATGACTGTGTATACCAAGCTTAGGAAAAAAGTCAAGTTTCAGTGGGCTTGGGTCACAAAACGCAAAAGATGATCAGAAATGATTAATTTGCACAAATTTGCCATCATTCTTTTGAAAACTCTAGTTATAGTAGAAGTCCTCCTTTCCCTCAATGCTACAACTTCCCAGAGTTCTTAAAGAAAGATTTAGTAACCTTAAAAGGCTGTGGTTCATCTCCTTCTACTGAAATTCCCTCCTGGGACCAAACTTGGTGGGAGCGCTTGGAGCTTTGAGCTTCCAGCTTTCGAGGGGAGGACACCAAGAAGAGAGGATACTGTCACCTGCTCTCACTCATTCAAACATTCTGGACCTATTCTCATACAGGATTTGCTTTTGCTCATCCTACCCCTACATTTTTCCAAAACACTTTTTAGCCATTTGTGTATCTTGAAATACGGGAACAACAGGAGCTGCAATTATATTTATAGACCTACCCATCTCCCCATCGACTGAAATTCCCAGGAGGCAGGAGACCATTTTTCTCTGGTTTGTCCCACTGCCCATTCTCCTGTGGCCATGGTGGGAAGATAATAAAGGGATTTTGAAAGTAACCTCAAGTCAGCAAGCCATAGTGACAGAATTAAATGTCTAATTGTGAATAGAGTCACATGGGAAAGGAGACAGATGCATTTGCCGCCCTCCTTCCTACTTTCCTCTCTTTCCTTGTTCTCTAACATCAGAACTGGAAATGGGCTTTCCCGTACTGTCTTCCTGTAAATCCCTTAACTTTACAGACAGATCCGTTCATGTATCCGTGAGAGCTTAAGGTTTGGGCTTGCCACTCTGATTTTACTCTCATTTGTCAAGCAAGGCACTTGAAATATCTATTTTAATGAATTCCTTGTCTCATGTCCACGGAGAAGCTTGAAGTTAATCCTACTGACAGTGCGATAGTAGGATTTTATTCAAAAGATCTACATATTTATCAAATTTAAGACTGCCCATTAGATCATTTTTACTATTTAAATGTTAGCCCGGAAAACCAGAAGCAAGGCTCATTTCTGTGTGGAAGAAAGTAGATTTAATTTCATAATGAAAACCTATTTCCCCCCACAATTTGAATACTGCTAAATGTCAAACCATGGTGGCATGGTGTCTAAAATGAAACTCCCTAATTCTGTTTAAAAAAAAAAAAAAAAAAAAAAAAACCCTGAATTTCAGAAGTCATAAAGTGTGGTAAAAAAAAAAAAAGAGAGAGAGAGAGAGAGAGAAAGAAAAAAGAAAGGGGAAGGTTCAACAATTCATAGAGCTAGGCTATACCCTTGGCACGTTCATGCTGACAATTTAGCAACTGCCAATGGAAACGGATTCCACAGTCTATATACCAACATCCAGCTTTGACACACAAATCTTTATTAGTTGACTGTGGACCTATTTCTGTGTCTGCCTAACTTGGCTAATATGAACCATAAACATCCTCTCCCAGTATATATACATGGAGAAATTAGCTAGCAAATAACGGATGCCATTGTTTAAACAGTATTATTATTATACTGTGTACAGGTTAGCCTTTGACCCTAACCAATCTTACCGTCTAATTGTAATGGCATGTCTTAGGTGGGAAATTAATTTAAAATGTCAACAGGTTAATTAGTTAATTAGGGAATTTTCCATGAGAGAACCTCAAGAGAAAAATAAAAAATGTTAGTAAAATCACAGAAATGATCATTTTGCGGGGGGGGGGGATGCTCTTTTATTTATTTTTTTTTTTAGCTTTACTTTTTTAAAGAATCCCTACACCCAGTGTGGGGCTCAAACTCATAACCCTGAGGTCAAGAGTTAGATGCTCTACCGAAGGAGACAGCCAGGTGCCCCAGAGATGGTCATTTTGAGGCCAAAATTCTAATAAATTTATTGGCACTAATTAAACATTCTTTTTTTTCCACTTTATTTATTAACTATTAGAATTCAAATAAGCATGCCGAGTTTACATATGTAGGTATTAGTTCCAAGCAAAATATAACACAGAGAAATGCAAGTTAAAATATACTTCAAAGAAAATAAAATGGAAATAGACACCTGATTTATGTATGATACGTAACAGCATATCTAATGGATATAGGTACACCTTATTTAATTATTAAAAGAAGGACCCATGCAAAAGTTTTCTGTTTTTCTTTTATTAATCTGACTTTCATCCTCAAGGATTTTTTAAATGATAATTACAAGCTCTTTTACTTAACTAATTTGAATGGCTTCTTATCAGTACTTTGAGAAACTAGCTGTGGTCTTTAAATATTCAAATAGGGATAAAATTTTAAAAACCACATCCTATCCCTTTTTTGTCACAATTTCTTACTCACGTATTCCTTGCCTTGGTCTCTTTGCTCTCCTCAGTCTTTCCTGCCCTTGCTGTCATCATTCCTGTCATCTCTTTTGTCCTTTATTTTGCAGTCTCCGTCTTCACAGAGACTTGTAAGTCACACCAAAGCTCTTTGGACGTGGGATTTGGGAAATCAAAGCCACAAAATTTCACCAATCAGTCAGGAACCTCATCTAGACACTACAAATGAAATAAATGCCTGAAACCTAACTTTGAACTCTGAGACCAGAAACTTGAACTTCAAAAGGAGTAGGACATACTGACAAGGAATTGAATCTGAAGACTTCTCTGAGTAGCAGAACATTCTGGAGGCAGGGTTTGGGGTAAGGAAAGTGGCCATGCTGTGCCACTGAGAGACAAATGTATCTCATCATGAAAGTTATCAAAGTTCTTCCTCAATTTAGTCCTTGAGAAGTTTACACACACACACACACACACACACACACACACGCATGCACAAATATGGAGTCACACATTCAAAATTAAAACAACACATTAGAAATTTGGAATTAAATTCCCTCCACATTCTTATGCCTGTGTCTGACTTCCTGGATAAGCATCTGCTTAGCGATGGGTACCCAGCTGTCCTACTCCGCACAAACTAGATTCTAAGACAAAAAGCCTCTTGTAGGAGTTTTCAATCCAGAATGTAATCCGCCCTGCTGATTTCTCCCAGGATATACTAATTTGATCCAGGCATCTGAGCTCTAGGCAAAGCCAGGTAGAAGGCTTTGAAAGATAGCAAATCTCTCCCACAATACATATGCCTTTATTTTTCTAAACATAATATATTTTGGTTTATTGTCTAAGGCAATAAATTATTTCCCTCTTTTACATAACACACCTTCAATTATTTTGTCTCTTCTTTTGGACACCAAAAGAAATGGATATTAAGAGAGTTTTGTTTTGTTAGCAAATTAAAAAAAAGAAAATCAGAAGTTCTACTCAACAGTAGGGGCCTATAATTGGAAATGTCACCATATGTTAGCACCCAAGCTACTTATGAACCTATCTGTTCAGTTAAAATGTCAGCTGTCTATTGGCTATGAAGATGCCATACAAAGAATCACGTCCATTTCTCTGTTTCTAACAGTCTCCCATGTGCATGGGAGAAATAAAACTTTCCAAGGAAACCCACTGTTCCATGTTCTCCATTTACTCTAGCAGTGAGGAGGATAAGGAACTTAACTTATCAAGTTACTGATGGGTAACTCTGAAATTCTGTTGCATCAAGGTTCTTTTAATAGTTTTCAAAATAGGGGTGACTGGGTAGCTCAGTCAGTTAAGTGTCTGCCTTCAGCTCGGGTGATGATCCTGGGGTCCTGGGATCGAGCCCCACATCAGGCTCCCTGCTCAACAAGGAGCCTGCTTCTCCCTCTCCCTCTGCTCCCCTTGCTTGGACTCTGTCTCTTTCCCTGTCAAATAAAATCTTTTTAAAAAATTATTCTCAAAATAATATGGGAATCATTTCCTTCAAAGATTTTTCTGAAGCTGGATTTTAGTTTCTCATGGCTTCTAGATGATGTTAAGATACTTTAAATCAGGTGGGATTCACCCAGACTATTACAACAGAAAGTCCTTGGCATCAACTTAAAACATCATTTAACCTATCATACCTACTAGCTTAAAACAAAAACAACAATAAAAATCTCCCCAAACCCCAAAACTCACTCCAAAACCCTCATCAACTGAAACAGAGTATTAGTGTTTTTTTTTTTTTCCATTCTGATGGTGGTGGTTTAGTTGACAGTCTCCAATAAAACACAATTACTCAAAATATAGAGTTTAGTAGTTGCTTTAGAGTAAAAATTAGAAGTGTACATGATCCTGTTTTACTTTTCAAGGGGAAGAATTAAAACTCTGTTCAAGTTAGTGGTAATCCAATAAAAAATAGTGGTGGTAGAATTGGGTATGATACAGAAACCATGAGTGAGTGCCTCTCATGTGACCAAAATGAGCCGAGAAAGGGACACACGGTGATTTTGGGGTCAGCATAAACACTGGACCTTTTATAAAAACTCATGAAAGTAAGAATGTTAAAATATGTTAATCATTAATAAATAGTCATAGGTCATTAGGACTGAGTATTGTATACTGATTTTATATCATCATTATTCTTTTCAAGTAAATCTTAGTTTAGAAATAATCCTTTTCTTCTTTTGCTTATGTATAAGACATCTGCACATAATGAGCAAATCTGTCACATAATATCAGATAATCACTTAGAACTCATGAGGCATATTTATATTAACTCCAATTTCACAATAGTTGATGAACACTATAAGCAAAAAAATAAGAAGGCATGTAATATGATCCTCATGCCACAGTCCTGGGGTTGTGTCCATAATAAACTATGAGACTCTGAATGTCCTGACTCTCTTACTTGGGTACAGGCCAGGGTAAATCCAACAGTTAGATGCCATGAGGAGATAAAAAGAAGAAGAAAATTGCCTCCAGCCTCCAATATCATGAATAACATTTTACATTCTGCTGACAAAATAAGAGACCGACCTAAGTTGGTAGCATATCTATATCTGTTTGGAAAACATCCCTCATAGGACTGTAGTTCCTACATCAAGAGTATTTGAGAGGGCTAACTGACTTATGGTACATAAAGCGCTTAGAAGAAAGCTTGGCTTCATATATAATTGGACCTCAAAAAAAATTACCTTTTTTTATTATAATAACAAGGCAGAGCCTACACAATCATTTCATCTAAAGCAACTCATGTTTGCAGTAAAGGTCAGAATGGCACCATGGAACTAAGAACCTAGGAGAAATGTCAGGGAGTATTGTTGGACAATTTTTAATACACTGGTCTCCCTCGGGAGCCTAACTTAATAAATAAGGGTACAACAGTCCAGCTCTTAACTCTGTCAGAGTCTATCATAAGACATTACTTTCATATCACACATGAGAGTTCACCAGTGTGTAAAGACTCCTGTCCCCGAAGAACAGCAGTCTGAGAGTGTACTAAGAAAGAACGCATACCCTGTTGACCTTCTGCTATGAAACAATTCAGTGTGGGTCAGAAAGAAGGAATAGAATTTTCATGCAGACTTTATGAAGTGAACTTATCTTGAACCCATGGAAATTTCTGAATTTCATTTCCAGACCACAGCATAACAACAGCACTTTAAAAAAAAATTTTCATTAACCATCCAGCCTGAATCCCTTTAAAGCAGTGATTGGTGGACTATTTACGACAATCAGCTGACATCAAAAAATGCCCTTCACCGGAGCTGGTTGACCTTGATTTAAAAAGCAAAAACCAAAATGCTGCAGAGAAAGTCCCCAGAGCTCAGTTCAGCCATACAACTGCCTTGACTTTAAGTTCGGAGATTGTGGCCAAAGCAAAGACAGAGTTATGCTAGCACCTTTTAAAGAAGGGATTCCTGCTTGACTCTGGACCTAGGTTTTACTCCTGAGATGGTTCAAAAAACCTTTGCTCACCATCATTTTCAACCTAACAGATTACATTCGAAACCTTAAAAGTAAAACACAACAGCCTGGATGTTCTAGTCCTCCCTTCCTTCTCACTAAGGAGATAAGACAGTGACCACATGACATGGTAGAAAAAGGAAGAAGGCATAAAGTAGTATTTTATAACACCTAACATCTGTAGAAACCATGAGAGACACATACAAACATTGCTATATAAAACTCTCTAAAAGAATCTCTTAAGGGCTCTTAAGTGGGTTAAGCCTCTGCCTTTGGCTCAGGTCATGATCTCAGGGTCCTGGGATTGAGCCCCAAGTCGGGCTCTCTGCTCAGCGGAGAGCCTGCTTCCCCCTCCCTCTGCTTACTTGTGATCTCTCTCTGTCAAATAAATAAATAAAATCTTAAAAAAAAAAAACCAAAAGGAATCTCTTAAAGTAGACAGCATCAACTCTGTCTTAGAAATCAGAAAACTGAGGCTCAATGAGATTAAGTAACATGAATAATGTCACAGAGCTAGTTAGTGGCTGAAGTACAGGGTTGAGATGAAGAAAAAAAAAAAAAAATGGAGCATGTACTCCAAGTTCTTCCACCAAGGAACCATGTCTCAGGGAAGCCAAATCATCCCTCTGGGCCTGTTTCCTTACCTTTAAAGTGAGGAGGTTTGGCACAAAGACTGGGGGTGGTCCCCATGACCAAGCCCATCTGGGATCCTATCTGTGATCTCTCCTGAGTGTGGGCAGGACTGGAAACTTCTAATCCATAGAATATAGCAAGGCTGACAAGATGTATGTGACTCTCTTACATAAGATTATAATGACCCAACTTGTGAAGAGACTCTCTGATTCTGTAGAAGCAAGCTGAGGTGTGGGTGGCCTTGAGAAAGCCACACAAGAAGTGGCTGAGGGCAGTCTCTGGCCACCAGCTAGCAAAAAGGCAAGACCCGTGGTAACATGCAAAGAACTGAAGGTTATCAATGATCACGTAAGCTTATAATGGGAGTCTTCCCTATACTATCTCCCATAACAAACTGTGGAGGTACTGGGCAGACTTCAGGGTTGGTTGATTAATACAGCTCAACATTATCAAAGACTTTATCTGCCCCAACTTTTTACCTTCAGCCAGCTCCCACAGTGTTTACAAAATGACAGCAGAATTTCCAGGCTTCACATCCAAGCAAAAGATGGACCACTTCTTCCTTATATCCTTTTTAAGAGTAAACCTTTGCCAAAACTCACTCCCATGAAGAAACCCCTCACATCTTAGTGACCAGATCTGGATTATATGTCCACCTTTAAACCAATTATTGTCAAGGGAACTGGGCCAGACAGCCATATCTGTTTATAGCAATCAGGAATTACCCCTGGATTTGAGGAGAATAGGCCACGTTTCACTGAGTCATAAAGGGGGGGAGGGGGTCTTGGATACCCTAACATCACTGGGGATTGCCAGTCAGAAGGAAGAAATAAAAAGTGGTTTAGAGGAGGCAGCAGTGGGGTGTGTCACAGTAACAAAAGTCCCTCTAGCTTTGACATTTTATGATCCTATGAATAATCCATGTGGAAAACTACTTGTTCAACTGGTGTTTTTCAAATACCTCTTGTGTAGGCACTGTAGTCTGCACTCGGTGTACAGCGGGGCTTGAGACAAAAATAGTCCCTTTCTCGGGGTATACCAGTTCAGTGGGAAGATATAAGTAAATAGGCAATTTCAGGGCAAGAGGGGTAAGTATGGACAGCTCTGAGAGTGTCCTCAGTTGTGGGCTGATTTCCTAAAGGAAGTATAAGTAAACGTCCAGAGAATTCTTCCCGGTGACTTTGGTGATATTGGAAGAAGAAGGGGTCATGTATGCCCATACCCTTCATATCTTCCAGGAAACAAGATGCAAATGTAAACTACCCAGAATGTCTCCGTGTAACTGGTACCCTAGAAAGGTACCGTCCACCATATGAGCCAATCTCATATGCGGCTATTGAAATTTAAGGATCAATTAATTAAAATTAAAATTAAATAAAAACAAAGTTTTAGTCCTTCAGTTGCACTCTCCATATTTTATGTGCTCAGTACACATACATGGGTGGTGGCTACCATACGGCAGCACCGATCCAGAACATTCCCATCACCCCAGGAAGCTGTATTGCACAGCACTGCCCTAGAGCTTCGAGAAAGCTCAAAAGAGCTTCAACAAAATTTACAAACACAACATCTCATACACACTCCTACTCTAGCCATTGTTTTACTATGCTGTGGTTCATATTTTCCCGGCTCCCCTACAAAGAACTCTTAAACCCAATGATGACTTCCATGACAGATTTTTGTCCTTCTACCTGACAGCCCTAGTCGCCAAGACTTTTTCTACCAGATTAAAAACAATAACAATAACCATACATACACACACACACACACACACACACACACACACCCCAGCAGAGTAAAATGACTTTTCGTGGGCATTCAAAGAACAAACAAGAGGGACTGTAGTGATAAGGCAAGACAACAACCCAAGGAATCATGGGGAAGAGACAATCCTGAGTTCTTAGACAGCCTTCCCTTGCAGATACACTTCTGGCCACTCCACTGGTGAGTTATACATTGGGGGCAGTTGGATAGTTAATGGTTACTTTGGTGAAGAAAGGTCATCTACTGGCTTCTCTGCTCTCCAGTACTTGGACGGAGGAACCTCACTTACAGATACCTGACGATATCAGAGGTCATAGGTCATGGAAGGAGGAGTGGTGCAATTGTTGCTTATCTAAATTAGGCCATTTAAGTTAAGACACAGTACAGGAGAGACACGCTGGTTTGATGACTCAGGTGGTAGGGAATGAATGATTTCAAGGCTTGGTGATGTCTCCATCCACTTTAGTTCGGGTTTTCTAGGAGATACCATTGCATTTGCTTACATTTGGGAAACTGCAAAGAGATACTAGCCACTCTCTCATCAACCCCTTTGGTGATGCAAAGCGGGATATAATGGAATTAAAGAATTCTACAAACTTGTCTTCACAGTCCTTTAGCTCCAAATTATGCTGCCGATTGAAATGAAGATGCAAATAAGAAAGATTAAAAAGTGACAATACCTTCTGGTCAGAGAAGCCAGCAATCTTAACAACCCAAGGCCGATGACAAGTGTTAAAGGAAAGTCATAACATGCATGCAGGAAGTGGGCGAAAGATGAGGAGCAGAGCTGTGCAAATGGGACATAGGACACAGCGGACAGGCCCTGATGGAAGTTTCCAGTACACACCTGCAAGGCCTCGGGCCTGGGATAGTCAGCGAGGCAGGGAGAGTATCTCAAAGACAAGGAGAGAGTGAGAGAGAAACAGATGAGTAAGCAGATTGTAACCAGGCAGAGGGAATAAAATGGCCTGTCACCCACTTCACTCACTAAAACCTCAGGAATTCCCGTTGATACCTTATGCATGGATATGTCAAATACAGATAGGGAAAGGGAAAAAAAAAAAACTGGAAACCCCTATTTATTTTTATTCATTTGACTTTACTTGCTGAGGACTTGAATGAACAGCAGATGGAGAAAATTACCACTAGTCACCTTCTGGACCTCGTTGGAACCCTTGATGCTCCGGGGCACCTGCAGCCCACAGAATCCAAGAAAACCCACCCAGGCCGCAGGGAGGTGATCTAGGAGGTCAGGGGGTCCCCGGTTTGTAAAGAGCTCTACCCCTGGCAGCTTCACCCCTCTCCCTACATTTCGCTCCTCTCTCAGTGAACCTAGCCGACCCCTGTCCCATCTTGGACGATGTTTCTTTACTAGGAATTCTGAAAAGCTGAACAATCCATTGAAATCCTAACAGCGACAGCAGTGAGAGCCGCGGGGCCCATACTGCAAAGCGACAACCGTCGGAAGCTGGGAGGAGCGGGAGGGTGTGTTTGCTTTGGCGGCCTTCCAGCGACAGGCTGCCTGAGGTCTCCGGCTACATCTCTGTCACCAGAAAGAAACTATTAGAACAAAACCCATGTTGGTCAGGAAGTGTGACCACAGCCAGGGACGCTGGGGAAGGGCTGTTTTTGTAATGCATTCCGAAAACGTGTCCTGAGCCCATCAGAGGCGGCCGGAAAATCCCCATTCCATCCACGCGTTCACCTGCGAACCCCAGACGGGGCAGAGGGTGGGCCAGAGCTGCTGGCAGGACACAGACATCCCCAAGGCTTCCTCAGAGTTTGGGGGTGGTCCGCGCTCCCTTCTTGTCACCGTCTGAGTTGTTTCTCTTCCTCTCTTCCGTTTTCAGTATTGTTTTGTTTTGTTTTTTTATTGCTGACGTAGGCTTCCCCTTTTCAGTGCTGGCATCGGATGGGTCCTGGGCGTTGGGCTGGATGTGTGAGGACCCATGTGTTCATATGCTGATAAAGCTAATGTACACAAAGCTAAAGGAAGCAAGCCTCCCTGTCCCCGGCCTACCTGCCTCCTGCTTCTGGGACATTCCCTGACATCAGAGCTGCCAAGCCTGGAGCTGCTACGCACCTTTGACCCTCTACTACCCCGCCCCCCCACCTCCTCTGCAGCTGCCCGGGGGGCAGCCCATGAGCTGGACTGAAAGCATAGGGCTGTCCTTGTCGTTGGGGTCACCCTGACATAAAGCATCCCATCCTCCCATCCACACAGGGTCACAAGCTGAGACGAGTCACTGAAGAACTTAAACCATCATCATTTCAGGGACTTTCCATGTGTACCCTCCCTCCATCCTTCAACAACATGAGGCTGTGGATTATTTCCTCTCTTTTCCGGATGCGGACCCCGAGGCTCACAGACTCTACACGACTTGCCTGTGCTTACACAGCCAATATTTGACAGAGGCAGGATCTGGGTTTTTGGGTCACATTCTGGCAGTGTAGACACTCCTGTTCTTTAAAGCAGAGCTTCTCATGCTTTCCTGTACATATGAATCATAAGGGTCCTTCTTTAAAGATTTATTTATTGGTGGGCGAGGAGGGGGTACAGAAGGAGAGAAGAAAATCCCAAGCAGACGTCCCACCAAGCATGGAGCCCAACGCAGGTCTGGATCCCAGGACCCCAAGACCATGACCTGAGCCAAAATCAAGAGTCAGACGCTCAAGTGATTGAGCCACCCAGGCACAACTTGCTTGAAGGGTCTTTTTCAAATGCAGACTCAGAGAATTGGGAACAAGAATTTTCATTTATAATCTTCTTCTAGGTGGTGGCTGGGTGTTCTTTGGATCTTTGGATACCAAAGCTTTAAAGAAACTACAAATTCAGCAGAAGGCTGAGTACCCAGTGGATAAGAAATGCCCACTACTTGTTTGAGAGCATTCAATACAAAGATCTAAATAAAGGAACCACCCTTAACTCTCCAGGAAAGTTGGTCTTTCACAGGGGTCCCAGCACAACCTGCTTTCTGGTCATCCTGATATCAAAACCAGGTCCTAAGATAAGAACTGGTGCAGAAACCTAATAGCAAAGAGTTTACTTTCATGTTGCTCTAATGTGAATGCTACCACCCAGAAGGAATCCAAAAGAAAATGTAGTAATCATTGAAATAACATGGATTGTTGTAAGAGCAAGGTCAGGAGAGAGTAACCTACAAGCAAAAAACATAACCATTGTCCGATGGTTTGTTTGAAAAGAAGCAGTAATTCCCATCTCTAAGTGGAGACACATTCCCATCTCTAACACTGAAGTATAACATCTAGAAGCAAGAGTTTTTGAGCCAGATTCCCTGGGACTGGATCTTGTGCTCAACCAGTTATTAACTGGCTGACTTAGAAGAAATTAACTTTTGATGCTTCGGTTTCCTCACCCACAAATGGGAAGAACAGTATTTTCCTCAAGAGCTGTTATTAGAACCTTCAAGACGACATATTTAAACCATCTAAGACATACAGTATTTTAAGCTATTTCAACAGATGTCAAATGGGTCAAAGCATCAAATGTCCAAGTGGGAAAAAATTTAATTACACTCATTTCATTTTAAAATTTATTTATTTATTTATTTGTCAGATAGAGAGAGAGTGCAGGAGCGAGCACAGGCAGACAGCGAGGCAGGCAGAGGCAGAGGGAGAAGCAGGCTCCCTGCCGAGCAAGGAGCCCGATGTGGGACTCGATCCCAGGACGCTGGGACCATGACCTGAGCC
>RCUC01169576.1:0-52379 GCA_003697995.1 Taxidea taxus jeffersonii
TTTAAAAAAGAGATTTTAACTTCCTGAATGCTTCAGATATGTTATTGAAATTCCAGTGTTTTATTGTAGTCAGAAAGTGATCAAAATGAAAGCAGAGATCAAGAGTGACAAATTTTTACCTTTTCAACTCAAAAGTTACTCTTAAAAGGATATCTTATCATCCAGCATCCATTTTTGGTTTGTATTTTCTTTCCCAAATAGATAAACAGACCTAAGGGATTGGGGTGGGGAGAAAAGGGTTTGAAGAGGAACCAGGTATTAAATATGAATGTGCAGGCCCAAGAGAACGAAGGAAGAGCAGAATTTTCCTGTAAATCCAGGATATAAATGTCCTTTCCTCTCTTGGCTCAGGTTTTAGGTGAGGCTCAGAGAGTTGGGAAGCCTCTTCTCTCCCCTACCCCTCATGTCAGTTTGGAAAGTAGAAATTAAATAGGCATGGTAGGGGGTTTATTAAGATGTAAGAGTGCCTGATAGAGCCCCCAATAAGTTTCAGGATGGCTGGCAGGGAGCTAGCTTTTCCAAAATTGACTGAAAATAAACAAGAAGACACAAGGGAGTCTGGAAATAAGGGCAAGAAACAAGAAGCATGGCTGTGATCGGACAACCAGAGATCATGGTAGGTCTTAAGATTTAAGCAGGAAGATGGAAAGATCATATGGGGATGAGCTAGAAATGGGGCAGGTGGTCAGCACAAGGACAGCAGTGACCACACTGATGAAGCAGATGTTCACTCCCCAACTTCAGTACAGAGTTGCCAGGTCTGGCAAAGTAAAATACAGGATGCTCAGTCAAGTTTGAATACCAGATAAACAGCAGATAATATTTTAGTATAAGTAGGTTCCCAATTTTGCATGGGATATACTTTTACTAAAGCTGTTGGTTGTGAATTTATGTGAAATTTTTACAGAATTCAAATTGAATAGGATATTTTGTATCTTATCTGGTAACTGTCCTTGGTGGGATTTGTGAATATCCCAGCAATGTTAAATAAAGAGCAAGAGGAAGAAAACTCTCAGAAGGAAAAAATCTTGATTGTCCAGGTTTTATGTCTGAATGGTCTGAGATATCACTCAGTTAGAATTTTGAGGTTTTCTGAAAGGGACCAGGTTAAATATTTTGCATCAGAAATAAATGTGGCTCCAAATCAGAAACATTTTCAGTTAAAGAAAAATAAATTGTCATTTTGCACTTCCAAAGGGAGGCACTTGTTAAGCACTGAAATTCATAACAATGTTTTTTGTTTCTAAATTCACGTGACAGGTAAAATATGGTACTTAACAGTATGATGTCTATATCTCTGTCCAAGAGACCCGCACGAGCTAAATTAGGATCTCTCAGTGTTAATTTCATATTCCTAGTCTTCTCCATCTCTGTCCCAATCATCTAGGAACCAGAGTGGGAGTGGTATAATGAGACCATCTCTATGGGGGAGAAGGGAGATAAGGGGTCATATGGACCAGGCAGAGAGCCTAAATTGTGTGTACTGTAAATATCTTCCATCTCTTGCTGTGGCGACTTGCTAATGGATTGCTGAGCTTTAAACTTGGTCCAGAAACTGAAAACAAATGAGGAAGATGAATTGTTATCTTTCCCATTTCTGGCTCTGGACCAGTTGTCAGAAAAATGTTCATGGCTTCTTTTTTATAAGGCTACTCTCTTCCCAGTACATTTCATTATGCCCTTGTCATGGAGTAGCACATGTCACTATTATACGTCCTTTGGATCTTATCTTGACATATTATTCCTCTGTTTTATTACCGGTTTTAGACAGCACCATAGTGCAGATTAAACCCTCGACATTCAGTTACAGAAATACCGATGCATTCATTTAGAGTACTGTCAGAATCTTCGTGCCCTTTCAATATCCAGCTTGCCTGAGATGTTAGTGAAATGCAATGAAATACATAGCTTTTTCCAGAGCTAGCGAGAATCGGGAATTTATATATAACGAGGAAAAGATTGCTTTCTGCCTGTGAGGTAGCCACAGCAAGCATTAGAAGGTTTAGTCTCTCTAAGAAGTTTTATTTCCCAATTATGAAAGTTATAGGGCCCCCTTCACTTAAGGGGTTCAGTTGAAATCCAAGAGCAAATTCTCCAGGGAAGTGGAGCTCTTTATCTGTCTCCTTAATTTCACAAGATTGTGATTAGGGAAATGATTCACTCATGATTGGTGGTGATGTTAATTTCATGGAGTCAAGAGTTTTAAATGTACTCTAGAGCCTGGTATTGGTTTTACAGATTACCAGTGAATTAATGTGAGCCCAAGGGGTTTCTCTTTCCCTCTATGGGATCACCCCCTTCCCTAATGCCTCTGTTACTTCAGGCGTTCTTCAGAAATCTCCTTGCTCGTATTCAAGGCATTTATCATAATTGTTTAGAATCAAAAATGACATTCACCAGTGCCAGGCTAGGTGAGCTCATAGGGAAGACATATTGTCTCTCGTCATTGTGCCAATTTTATGGATTTTGAGAAGCAGGAGAGAAGGAACACAACGGTGGTTCATTTTAGGTCATTGTGGATCTGGGGCACTGTCCTTGCCAGCCCACAGTGCCTTTCTAGAGGGTACACTGAGTGATGTGAGGTTTGAGGGATGTGAAAAGATATGGGGCAGAAGGAAGGGTACAGCTTTCACCCCATGGCGTTCTATAGTAGTTATTCCCTGAACAGCCGGAAATTGAGAATATGGGGTCTGGTGTAGAGCCAGGCAATCTGTCCCACCCTAGGGACAATCTGAGATTTAGAGGGCTTTGGACATCACGTTAAGAACACATTCATTTTTCTCTCAGGCAAGTGGTTCCCTCTATGTGGAAACCAGACACTTCTTTGCCACCGTGAGTCCTGCTCTATCTCTCACAGTGTTCTGCTTAAGCATTGACTTTCCCAGGGAAGCTGCTGGCTTCCCTGGCTACTTTGCAGGTCTCATCTCTATCCAAGCATTTGTTTAGCATGTATTGCAAAGTCCTCTGTGATCTAACTAATCATTATCCTGTCACCTGTACTTAGCAAGAGGCTCCTTAACCGTGCTCGTGCCCAATACGGTCTTGTGTGAGTGTGATGGATGCATAGATGAGTGGATTAGTAAATTTTTACTAATCCATTTCATCCCCATATCAATCCAATAAGGTAGGGATTATCCCTCTGACCGTTGGTCAGATGAGGAAACTGAGTACAGAAAACATAAATAACATGCCCACAGCTTCTAGGCTGGTAAGCGTTGGCCCTGGGATTCAGGACCAGTGAGGCTTCACTCCACAATCCATGATTTTAATCACACAGCTTCTGTGTCCCTAAATCAAAATGACAGGTAATGAATCAACCTAATATCCTACCTGAAGCTGTAAATTCTGAAGCCACAATGATGTACAGAAATAGAAAATATTGATTTGGGAAGATAAGATTTGAATGTTCAATCCTCTAGAACCAATACAAAGTGAAATACTATTGCTCATGATTTTGCTTATTCTAACTCTTCAAATGTTCAGCCAGGCTGGTTAAGCTGACCTGTAAATCTCTTCCTAACTCTGGTGCCCAGATGTGGCATGTAGGTTTTTCTCATTTGCTTTTTCTCTTTCAGCCTATGATTCTGTAGAGGTCACTCTCCCCAGCATTTGCAGTTAGGGATCTTCTAAATAGCCTGGTCTAATGGTCATCTTAGAGACTTGCTGTTCATTAAGCAAGGGTTTGGTTTAGAAAATACAATTCTCTTACCAATCGACCCAGAGAATCCTAGAAGTCATCTGATCTCCCTGCTTCAGACCCACCAGAGAGCCCTTCTCTCCACCTTCCATCTCTCCCTCTTTTCTTGCTCGATGATCAATTGTGGGTTCTACTTGCTGTCTGCATATGAGTTTCCAGGCTGATATTCATAGCTCTTTCTGCTGCATTATTTCAGCAAAGACCTATCATAAATGTCAAAATACAATCTTAAAACGAAACAGAAAACAAACCCAGATTCAACCAGTTTTATCACAGAGTAATTTTTTTTCTTCTTCTTGGAGTGTTGGGGAAACAAAGGAAATTAGAAATTATAAGCTGGTATGTGTCTGGATAGTCAAATACGATTCTCTATGGAAACTGCATAAAACATTTCTCCAAAATGAAAAGAAAAATAAACCATGACAGTGTTATTCTAATTTATTTTAAATTAAATATTCTCTTTTAGAAGCAATATATTTACGGTTTGTTGTAAAAGCAATTAAAAATTTGCCTCAATTGGGGCGCCTGGGTGGCTCAGTGGGTTAAAGCCTCTGCCTTCGGCTCAGGTCCTGATCCCAGGGTCCTGGGATCAAGCCCCGCATCAGGCTTTCTGCTCAGTGGAGAGCCTGCTTCCCTTAACCTCTCTCTGCCTGCCTCCCTGCCTACTTGTGATCTCTCTCTGTGTCAAATAAATAAATAAAATTTAAAAAAAATTTGCCTCAATGAAAATGAAAGACAATGGGTTGGAGCCTTCATGCAAATGTTTAACTCTTCTTAATTCAACACATTTGGAAATGATTGTCTTATTGAGTGTATCTCCTCATTGGGTATGTCTTAAAACAGGACATATTGTTTTAACAGTATGTTTTTCACATGGGTCTGAAAATTATGATGCCTGGACTAAATCCAGCTTGACACTTGTTTTTATAAACACTTGTTTTTATAAATAAAGTTTTATTGGGACACAACTACACCCCTTCATTTTAGTATCCTATATGGCTGCTTTCATGCTACAACTACAGAGTTGAGTAGCTATGACAGAGATTAGATAGTTTATGAAGCTGAGAATGTTTAGTCTCTGTCCTTTACAGAAATTGTTTGCCTTTCTCTATTTTAGAACATCCAAAGGAGAGGGCTTCACTTTCCTTAGTGTTGGAGACCACAGTTTGAACTAGGAAATTCTGGGATTATATATGATTTGCCCATGGAAAAATTCACTTATGGGCCTTGAAGCCCTGCAAGACCGATGTTCAAATTTCATCTTTATTTGGGACTACCCTGCGTGCCAGTGACAAGTTGCTTAGCTTTTCCAAAACTCAGTTATTTTATCTGTAAAATGAAGACACTTTTTACTGTGAAGAACTACTATGCCATTAAATGGGACAAAGTTTCAAAGTGTGTAGGGTGTTGCCAGCAATATAATGGACCCTTAGTGAATACAGTTTTTTCCCTTGTTATATCCAAATTGAGGAGTGAGCTGCATATGAAGGCACAGATTCTTCTGTCTGGACAAATGATCATTTGTGTAGTGGAAAAATTCTTTGTCATTTTAGCACATTTCTGTATTTTACCATGAGTCTTTGGAGAAAAAAAATGCTTTGTCCATACACTTTGGGTCCTATTCAAAGATTTTACCAAGTACTTCCTGATTCATTTGAAACTATTATTTAAGGCCAGTTTTCAGTAGGATTGCCCATAGTCATTGCAATTATCAATGATTTCCAACAACACTTTAATGGGATTTATGCAATGAAGAGCAGGGAACTTGTGTTTCAGAAATTGCCTTGCTACATGGCATTTTCCCCTGTATAAAATCAATCTTTTACCTATACTCCAGGCCTCAGAGACCAGACTCCTCGAGGATGCTCCCACTCCAAGAAATGTAGGCCAGCAGTCTTGCTGCTTGCTGAATGTATACAATTCCATTTGAGAAGGAACTGGGCTTTCGTTTACAACATCACTGATTTTGTTAAATATCGTGCTCTTGGTGTGGAATCACTTTTCTAGCCTCAGTCCAGGGAAACACTCTTGTTTTGTGTCCATTTTGTCCAAGATGAAAGATACCATCTCTATAGGTACCCGCCCACCTATTTTGGACAGGTGCAAGCAAGCCCTCCAGGCTGAAGAAATAAATCTTGTGTTAATAAATACTTTTTCTCAGACATTTCACTTAAACATTATGACACAAATACTTATCCCCAGAAGGTGGGCTGTCATGCAGCATCATTATCTTCAATTTACAGATGAATGAAAATGTGATATGATGGAGAAAAGTGAGGCACTTGACAGTCATAGTAAATACTCAGAACTCAGAACCAGCCAATAACTACGGACGCTTTGCTGTGCGCACATTACCAGGCTTGCCAAGAAATTGGCAAATAGTCTATGCCCTTCACCCTCTGTCCAGCATGACTTCTGTGCACACATATCACTCCTGTTGCACTGAGTTTCTCCATGACCTTTCCCCTTGGTGTTGACCTCATCTCTCCTCCTCCTTTCCTTTTGCCACCTCCCTCATCTCTCTTTTCTTGCTTTCTTACTTTTCTCTCCTTATCCTACCATATTGTGTTTTTGTAAGCTGCCTTAAATGTCTTTTGCAACAAAGCAGGCTATTAAGTAAATATGTATCAGAGAGAATCACAGAAACTCATAGTTTGAAGTAAGGGAAGAAGAGCAAGGATCACGGTTCCTCCTACCAGAGCTAAGTGAGCCAAATTTACATGCAGTCATGTTGATATGATTAAACTCTCCAAACCAACAGGTCTTCGTTCTATATCACAACAGCATGGCAAATCAAAAAGTGGAATAGATTAAGGTTGTGAGTGTAAGGTTTTGCACATCACATGCAAGCTATAATCTGTGGACATATGTTTCATATCTTGGAGCTTTTCCCCTCCCCTGCTTTGATTAAAAGTCCAGCATTATTCATATCAACTCATATTTTCTTTATTTAAGTGCATAGAATAAAGTGATTCTTCACTTGTATTCAAAATAAAACTTCGATAATGAGCACAAGTAGCTCACAAAGTAGTCAGATAATCACCCTGGTTTCTTTCCTCTTGTAAAAACACTTCAGAGTTCTCTGAACTCAATATAAATGTAATGTGGACTGAAATTTCTAGATCAAGAATTTTCAACATAAGATCAAGAGCTATCAGAACAATGTTTTTTAAGCCTAGTTGCATATTAGGATCACCCCAGAAGCTTAAAAAAAAAACCATTGCTTTTACCCACAGCAAAGGTTCTGATTTTGGGTCTCAAGTCAAGAGCCTGCACTGATGTTAAAAACAAACAAACAAAAACAAAAACAAAAAACCAAACACAAAAGAAAACCCCAAAAAACTCCTCACAGAATTCTAATGTTAGCCAGGATTGAGAACTGCTATACTAATAGCTTTTGAGTTATATAGTCGATTGTAAGTCTCCCCAGCTTTTTATTTTCCTTTTTAATGAATATTGTGCATAGAATAGCAGATACCAGTATGCCGTTCATGTAGTAATGATGGGTACTATTCCATGAAATTCCTGTTTCAGTTTTATGTGTAAGGTGGACAGTGTCACTATTTAAAAAATAATTTCTTACTGTTGACCGTCATCAATGTTTGAAAAATACTGCTTTAGATTATCTTTTCTTTTCCTGATTTTTTTATTTAAGTTTTTTTTTTAATTTAAACATATAATGTAACCCCACCACCCTCTCCCAACCCCTCTCCCCCCCACCCCCCTCAGTTTGTTTTATGACATTAAGATGCTTTAGATTATCTTTAACGGAGAAAGCCTGTTGATAGCTGCCTAGGGAAGATCAGAAAATCTTCCTCTGTCCTAAGAGAGAAGCCCAATCGCTTGTAGGGCACCCAGAGGTATGGCCAAGCAATCTCTGCACTATCAAATGTTTCTTACCTATTTATAGAAGCACTTACACATTCTCAAAGACACTGAGCCCAACTTTGGGCTCTCCTGTAGTCACCCTCGCTGCTTAAAATTATTAAGTTGCATATCTTAAAAAAATCTTCTAGCTCAGTCTCCTCATTTTTAAATCAGCTCCTCCTGACCCTTAGTTAGGGGTATTTACGGGAGAGTTACACTTCTTTAGTAAATTGAGGATCTCCAGTCTGGCACTAAATTATTCTATCAGTTCTCTGAAGATCCCCATCAGGACTGTAGACCTAGCACTTCAACAAAACTTTCTGGAATCTTCCAGGAGGCTTTCTGGAAGGAGAAATGGAGCGTTGGTATTAACAGTAAGTGCCTAGATATTTCAGGATAATGAGTGGTTTTAACCATTCACATGATGGAAATGTAGAAACCTTATCAAGAAGACTGGGGAGTCTGGCCTCACTGGTCCCACCCCTGGGAGAGGGGACCACTCCTCCCCACCTTGTCGTCTGCATGACAATAGGCTCAAGTGTTTCACCACAGGGTGGAAGAGAGGAGGGCAAGTTGTTCATGAATTCTTCAGGAATTCAAGCACAGACATCTTAAATATGAGCAAACTTCCATACCAAATATCTTCCAGAAAATACACATGGCCGAGGGGAGTGAGAATTAGAGAATTAATTGAAGATCTAGGCAGGGGTTGATCTAGGGTTGATACTAATGTCTCAAAAACACCTCAATGAGATAAAAAGGAGGGCTGAATCAATTGATCAAAAAATAATTCAGAGCTGCCAACAGAAGCCTATAAGTCTAGATGTGAACCTTCTGGAGATACTGAGGGGGCCAGTGAACCACGACGTGTCTGAAACTAGCCTTCAGATGGCAAAGGAAAAGGCAAATAAGAACTCTGATCTAGTGGGGAGTTTGGTGGGGGGGAGAACTATGGCCATTCATTAAAAATAAGCTTTCTCTAGAGCGGGATACAAGACCAGATTGTTTTTAACAATTTTCTGCTATGACAGCCAGTGAAAAAGCCTCATGTAACAGAAAGGAAAATGAATTAAATAAATCAGTCCAAAAAAAGAGGGGTCAAAGGCATACCATGAGAGAAATAAAAGATGTCCATCCAAAGAATCTGCGAAAGAAACGGTACATGTTTTGGATTATAGATGAATGTGACCAGGGCAAAGGGCAGAAATACTGCTCACAGAAGCCCAGAAGTCAAGTTGAGGCCTAGCTGATTAAAGTTGAAGGCCCGTTCTATGAGCAGATCCTACAGCAGAGTTGAGTGTAGGAAACCCACACTCTGCTGTCAGTCAGTAACTGCACGAGACTAAGGGAATCAGGTGGAACGTACACAGAGGGACAGAGTCAGGATTCCAGTGAAGGCAAATGCAAAGATTTTCATGTCGCAAGTGATTTTGATGACCGGATCTCATTCCTCCCATAAAGATTTGTAAAGTGTTCTATTCCTTTGAAAGTCAGAACAGGAACACATGTGAGACTGAAGAAAAAGCAGGAGAAATCATGGATGGATATTGCCCTGAAAGAAGAGAAGATGAAGGGTTATATTCTCACTTTCCTACTTTGTAGATCAAAAGCTATTCAGACAACTGAATGGTCTGGTTTCCACAGATTTCAAACATACCCATATAAACAGAAAACTGGGGTTCCCCTGTACTTGAAGACTTGAAATGATATCGTTATTTTATTTATTTATTTATTTGACAGAAAGAGAGCGAGAGAGAGAGAGCCCAAGCAGGGAGAGCTGGAGGCAGAGGGACAGGGAGCAGCAGGCTCCTCACTAAACAAGGAGCCAGACATGAGGCTCGATCCCAGGACCCTGGGATCACAACCTGAGCTGAAGGCAAACGTGTAACCAATTGAACCACCCAGGTGCCTCTCAACTAATATTTTAACTCAAATATCATTAAAAAGTGGAGATGGAGGATAGATATAATATTCTCACTGCATAAACAGTGAGGCTGTCTAGAGCTGACATCTTGTTCTTCAGCTAGCTTGGGGAGAGAAGTAAAGTGAAGGAAGAATGGGTGGTGATAGCTGGGGGTCCAGGGTATGAGATTTTGTAGGAGGAAGGGAGCAATGGGCAGGATTTTGGCCAAAGACTGAGAGGTGTTCCCGGGTGACATTAGTTCATTAGATTTTCATGGTATTCATGTAAGGTGGGTAGAACACTTCTCACTATCTCCATTACATTGAGGAGAAAAATGAAGCCCAAGATGTTAAGTGACTTGCTTTGAGCTCTGACACCAGGGGACTAAATCAAAAGTAGAGACCACATCTGCTGATTCTCACTCTATTCTGCCAGACCAATAATGAAGTTTAAGTTGAAATATCTGTAAGAACCTGTGAAAATTCTCTGACCAGTCATTCTTACTATGGCACTTCAGACCATGGTGACCTGCCCACGCTTTACCTTTCCAGGCTTCCTAGCTTGTCCCCTGCCGGTTAACAAGCTACAGCCGTACTGAATTCATTCCATCTTCTCTTCTACCTAGCTGCTCCCCATCTTTCAGCTCTCTGTGACATATTTCTTCTCCTGAAGAGCCCTATCTAACATCTCCGAGTCAGTGAAAGTTGACCCTCCTTTGTGCTCTGCAGACTTTGTTCTTAGCCCTACTCTAGCACCATTCTGTAACTGCCTGTTTTTCTATCCCTATGTCCATTTTCAACTTCTTAGGGATAGTGATTTTCTTACTTAGCATTATATCTCCAGGGCCAAGCACAGCTTTTGGCCTATACAGAGCCTCCCAAGTGTTTTATCAGTCAATCAGTCAAGCCAAGATCAGAAGGTAGGATCATTTTTAAAATTCTCTAATACATTTTAGATTACAACCAAGCCTTTCTGCTACCTAAATTTAGTTTTGGTAACCTAAACTAAACCTAAATTTAGTTTTGTGCATCCAATCAACAAATGTTAGCCAAGATGCTTAGTACCTCTATGGGGCTGGGTTGTATGCCCAGGCTTCTCATAGCGCTTGTCATATAAAACATCCTCATTACATAATTTTGTAGTGAATTAGTACAAAGGTGATTAATATACCAATTTCTTAAGGCATTTAGACAATGTCTTACATGTAAATAATGATGGTATGGGACAGAATATGGAAAGAGCCATATGGGAAGAATTTTGGGTAGCTTTCTTTGGCTAAGCTAAAAAACAGGATTGCAAGGAGTGAGGACTTAAAGGAGTCCCATGTAATAACTGACTCCTAGGAAAGAGAAAGCAGAATTTGATGCAGCCTGTGGAAATAAAAAATGGCTTGACTCATCTCAACAAGAAAAATATGCAACCTACTGGCTCATTCTATATTTGAAGTGATGCCCTTAAATATCACCATATTTCATTTGATATCCAGAAAAATATCAAAATGCTTTGTAGACAAGATCCCCCCACTAGTAGGACAGAAGTCATATTTATGGGAACAGATTAAGGGTCAGCAACAGGACTGTAGTTGTTTTGATCTCCAGTTCAATGTGTTCTTGATGGGCGGTCTTCCGTTTCACCTGCCTCTCTGAGGCTTCTTAATGACATGTATTTAATGGTCTGCTGTAGAAAGACTGAAATGTCATGGATACAGAGTTCATGCCCATCATCCCAGCAGCCTTGGTTTGAAACCCAGCCCCACCACCTAAAAGCTACCTGATCTTGAGTAATTAACTGGAGCTTGCCATGTTGGAGTTTTAAATATATGAGCCTATAAAATCTTCTCCTTTTTGCTTAAGCTACTTTGGTTGCGTTTCCTTTACTTGCCACTATGTGACTGCTAGTACAATAACTACTAATTCCTGAAAACTGTTTGAGATGATGTCACAGTATAAAGCAATTGGTATTCTCATTGCATCTATATCTCTGGAAATCCTATAACCAGTATTTATTGTCCTGCCAGCATTAAGGTTATAAAGATGAGCTAAATAAACACGGTGCTTCTCTTTGATGGTACAATAATGACTAATTATTTTCAAAAACATTAACTTTTACTCTACTTATTCCAAAATGTTCTTTGCTCTGGAGAGCTGAACATTTTCTCTTAGTAGAAGTGTATCTTAAAACTAAAGACATCTCATCCATTTTAATACAAGGATACAAACTAAAATGCAAAGCAGGAACTTTCTGGTGAAAGTTTTCATTTATTTTCGATAAAGTAAATCCCAAGCCTCCAGTTGTTCTTTATGAAGCCTTCCCAAGGCAGGAGGATTTTTCAGTGTAATGAAATTAATGGTGTCATGACTGGAGGACAGTCACTCATTCTGCTGTATGTTTTTTTGGCTCTTCTCTTCTCCATTTGCCTATGATGATGCAATTTGTCACCCGATAATGGATGGGCTTCCTTTCTCTTTCAATCACTAGCATGAAGCACTGAAACTTGCTCAAGAAATGTCCAAAGTTCATCTGCGTGGGGGATTTTTTTTTTAGTCTTTCATGGTTAATGAAAGTAAATTTATAGTCATGATGCAAGTACAAGATGGTGTGTGTGCTTTGTCCTTAAAATGTATGCAGTGGCCTTTTAATGTTATAATATATGGTCAGGCTGCAGTTGCTATGGAAACAATAACCAAATTGTCTGACCTTTGAGGGTAGGGAGAAGCAGTGGTGGCAGCTGTGATGAGAGCTGAGGATTACTGATAGAATGAAAGTAGAGATTAAAGAGAAAGGGGCTCTTTATACCTTAATGTTCAGATGAGAGCAATCTATTTTTTTCCCTGTGTCTACCAACAATATCCATCAGAGCAAGACTGAAGACTTCTAATATTCCTTTGGTTATTATTTTTATGCTATTTATTTTGGAACCTGGATGAATGGAGTTTTGGAGTTCTTGATTATATTTGGTCTATAATTTTTTACGTAACATAAAATCATGCTTTCTGGTAATGGCACACATTATATCCAGATTGGTATCCACTAAAACAATGTTACTATTAAGACAGCAAATGCATGGTTTCGTTTGGAAGGTACTAAGTTGATTAGTCAAATGAATACCTTCTCTGTTCAGAAGAAATCACTTTCGAGGACCTCTGTGACCATCGAGAATTTCTCTGTGGCTTCCTGTATAGTACTGATCCTTTTGTATTGTTAAGATTTAGAAAATGCTCCAAATGAGAAGTTCACATATCTGAGTTTCTTCTGTTCATACTACATGTCACAGGAATGTGAGGACATGTGGATTACGGGGACTGGCATCATCACCATAATTGCTTAGGGAGGGTCCTGAATGCCCAGTACAGTGTTAAACTCTATGGACATGGACATAAATAGGAAATGATTCCTGCCCTCAAGAACTTGCTTGGCTACACAAAGAGAGAATATATGCATACTGCATACTGAGTAGAGAAAGCACAGGAGCAAAGCCAGCAAATGCAGCCAAATATAAAAGGAAGAAGTAAGGGCACCTGGGTGGCTCAGTGGGTTAAAGCCTCTGCCTTCGGCTCAGGTCATGATCTCAGGGTCCTGGGATGGAGCCCCGAATCAGGCTCTCTGCTCAGCAGGGAGCCTGCTTCCTCCTCTGTCTCTGCCTGCCTCTCTGCCTACTAGTGATCTCTGTGAAATAAATAAATAAAATCTTAAAAAAAATAAAAAGAAAGAAGTAAGTCCAATGGGAAGGGCTGGAAAGAAGCTGAAGGGAAAGCATAACTCGAGATGGGACCCAAAAGAAGGGCAGACATAGATAACGAGGAAAGACCTTGTTCGGTATTAGTAAACTTCAGAACTTGTAATTATGCTGCATGTATTTTTTGAATGTGTCAAATATTATACTAAAATAGAGGTAAGGTCAAGCAAGTGGTATGAGCAAACATACACATGGGGCATGATCTAGTGGTTAAGGGACTTTGAGTAGTTTGGTTCTGTTGGGGAAGCAGAGGGTTTTACTAGGTATTCTGTAGCAATGAAGATGCTCAGACCATTGTGGGGACTGCAAAGTACAATGGTATGGGCAGGAAAGAAGTTGAAGGTAAAGCATAGCTTGAGATGGGAAATTTGGGAATATGTAAATACCAGATGACCCTGAAGGCAAAATTTGAGGTCAAGGTGAAGAATTTAGAATGGTAGTAAACAGGGTAAATTGTCACCTACTGCTTAGATAGAAGTAACCACTCAGTAAATGCGAATGAAATTTGGTTGCAAATAAAACCCCTGCAAAACCAACCCAAAAAACCCTTTGGGTTTGTGATGCTGTTTGTGGTGGTCATAACTTGCTGGCTTTCACTGAACTCTTTCACAGCTCTTTCTTCAGGATTTTTATTCCTGGGTTATTATCACTTCTGGCCTTGTTAATATGAATACGACTTAAAAAGAAGGGCCTATAAGTGCCTAGTTTTTCACCTGTGAAATTATATAAAGTACGTAAAATTTGTTAGGTATCGTTTTCCCAGTATGGAGCCTTGAGTGGGTTATAGACAGATTTTTTCATCTTGAGAAATTGATCCACTTTGATATCGTACAGGTGATGACATGGTCACCTCCAAGCTTCCAAGTACTCATCAATAAGATCGTGAAGATGCACTTGACATTCTCAACTTGGAGGTTGTTTTTTTTCCCCCAAACAAAATAGGTAATGTGTGTCTCAAAGTTAATATACACATATTGCTTCCCATGCAGGGCCATCAGAGTGAGAGCAGGTGCTTTGGCACAAGGTGGTAGAACATCCTACAGGTTTTGTTTGTGGGTGTGTGTTTTTAAAATCCAGTGTATTCTAAAAATGGACAGCTTTACAGCCTTTCTCTCTCTCTCTTTTCAAAAGGATCTTCTTAAGAAATGCTACTCTGCCAAGGCATCTTACCTCTTCCAGCAGGATAAATTCTATGACGTCAGCTATGACACAGGAGACAAGTCTATCCAATGCAGCAGGAGACCAGATGCATTCAAGTTCTGGATGACTTGGAAGGCCCTGGGCACATTAGGCCTTGAAGAGAGAGTTAATCGTGCACTCGCTTTATCTAGGTACTTGCCTGTGTGTGTGTGTGTGTGTGTGTACATCTGTAACAGAAAGACTTGATGGAAATTACATTTGCAAAGTCTGTACATGTTCTTTCTTTTGTCATTTCTCCTTTCATCTAATGACCGTTTTCTCAGTACCTACTACAGGTTAGCAATTGTGAACCAAGCAGTCCTACACCCACCCCCTGGGGTCCCAGCCCAGTAAGAGATACATTTAGGTGGCAAAGCTGTTAAAATACGAGAGAACCAGTTTTTGATAAGTGTGGGTACATGGTGCTCCAGGAGCACTCAGGAAGGTTCCCTAGTGTTCTTGAGGGGTATTGGCAGAAGCCCTAGAGGAACTGAAATTTAGCTAAGACCCAGGAAACAAAGTGGAGAAGAATGGTGCAGGCAGAGGGAGCACCACGTCCAAATTACGTGACTTCAAAGACCTGAAAAACAGGTGTGTGAGAACGTAGGGCTGGACTAAAGACTCGAAGGTAAAGGCAACATGGAAATGTTATGGTTACTTATCTCATTGTAACATTAGAAACAAAGCTTTTGAAGCCACTTTCCGAGACATTACAAAAGCCCTTAAGATGCAGGTGGTGGACACTTGCCAACCAAACAAGACTCTTTTGCTAAGCATGGATCAGTGGGTGCACATGGGCAGGCCACCAACAGATTTAGTTTGAAATGTGATTTGTTGAGCCATAGGCTTAATCTTCTTGGTGCTTAAAAAAAAAAAAAAATCAAACATTTAAAGATGTAAAATACTTAAAAATAGGGAGATTTGTCAAAATCTGGATTTTTGGCTTCTCTCAAAGGATCAGAATGCTCCCAATCCCACATGGTGACAAACCACTGAACGTGTTGATGGCGTCTGGAGAACCACACTCCCTGTACTTCCTCCTGTTATTTGCAGACAACCTGGACTCAAAACCTAGCTCTAACAATTACAAGTGAGGTGACTTGGGCAAGTTTTTGAACCTCTCTGTACCCCGGTTTTGTCCCAATAAAATGGAGATCAAATGGTGTGTCATTCAAATAGTTGTTATGAGGATTAAATGAATTGATATATGCAAAATACTAAGAACAGTGCCTGGCCTGTGCTGCGTGCTTTATGAGTTTTGGTTTTTCTTACCTGCTTGACCACTGTAGGCATGACCACTATGGTCTCTGGTTTGGATTCTCTCTCCTTCATACTTCCTGTTCACATTTCACTGGCAAAATCCTAAAGTCCCTCCTCAGAGATTTAAGACAGTTTTCTTTTTCCAGACTGGGAGTTGTAGGGGTGCTTCATGCAACAGCTGTCTGAACAGTGTCTTAAAACAGCAATTATTTATTCTAAGACATCTACAAGTGGGCTGGAGGGTCTTTATCCCAAACTATGGTGGCTGTAGGGATGGGCCATCTCCTCCCCACATGCTTTGCCTCTTCTTTGGATTGACAGGAAGCCAGAATGTGTTCTTGTGATGGAGATAACAAGATCAAGAAGGCAAACCCCATTATGCAAACTGACTTTGCAGGCCTGATTGTACCATATCTATGGCATTCCAATGGCCAAAGCAAATCACCTGACCCGCCTCCATGTCAAGAGGCAGGGCATACAATCTGCCTTTTAGCAGGAAGAACTGCAAAGTTACATGGTATTGAACTTGAAAATGATACAGCCAGTTTTTTACGAGCAAAATGGGCTTACTTGGGAATGGCAGAGGAACTGCAATTCGGGACACGCAAACTACGGCAAACCATAAGCAAGTCTGGAGAACAAAGGGGATGAGTTCGCTTATGAAGGGGAAAGGGGGAAATCCAGAGGCGTTGCTTTAGGCATAAGCCTATTGGATAAGACAGAGAGTGATGGCTTCTCATTGGCTGGTAGTATGGCTTCTCATTGGCTGAGGCTTTTGCTAGACAAAGAGAAAATCTTCCCATTTGCTGTGGTAGTTAAATAGGCTTCTTCCTGTTGGAAAAATCCAAGGTACGCCTCTTCCTGTTGAGGTCTGCAATTGATGTCGAGTTGGTAGGGCGCGACAACTTCATCTTCAGGGCTTCCTGAGTCCGTTTTAAATTAGGTTTCCTTTATTCTTTTTCATTATGGCTTAGATATAAGGACAGGTAAAGAGATGGCTCTGGCACTTTCAGAAGATAGTTAGAAGTCGGAAATTCTAGTGATTGTGGTTTAAAAAGTAGTTTACAAAATCTATAAATACTGTATCATTTAGGACTCTCGAGGTGGCCAGCAACAGAAACAATAATTCAAGATACTGTGAACAAAGAAAGGTAATTTATTATTCCATGTTCCTTATAAGCTAGTGTAATGATGACTTCTGGAATGACTTATCTAGGGGCTTAAACGATATCAGCAGGCCTCGATCTTTCTCCATCTTTCAAGGTTGCTCTTTTTTATGTTGGTTTATTCCTGTGGAGGAAGATGGCACCTGGAGTGTGAGATCTCTAGCCTCTGTCATCTCAGGTTCCAGTTCAAGGTCCAAATGACTCTCAAAAATCCTAAAGAAAGATTTCATATCTGAATGAGCCAAATGTCCATCTGTCACCAGTCACTATTGTCAGGAAAATGTGATACTCTCACTGGTCACTCTGAGTCACATGCCATCCCTTGGCATTGGGCAACATCAGTTCCTCCTATGGAAAATATGCTGAATCTAGGTGAGGACTATACCTTTATTAGAAGTAAGGTTAATGTACTTCCATCAGAATTAGGGAGATAATTACCCAATGGTAAGAAAAACGGAACTGCCCACCATAATTATTCATAGCTTCTGTTCAGTTAAAATAAAAGTTTAGAAAGCTCTGTTTCCTTTTTTTGTATTTTCCCGTACTACTTAAGTGTGGTAGAGTCTCTGCATTATTTTATCTAAACTGCTAAGTAATCCATTGACAGGTGTCTTGAAAGAAGGCTAGATATAAATATTTGATGATCATATTTGTTACAAAGTTAACATTCATCTCAGGGTAGAATTTAATTTATAGTCTAAGGATACTTTCTAATTTTTGCAGAGAAATATCACAGGAGGATAAATGTTAACACTTCAGTTCAATTCAACAAACACTTATTGTTTGTAAATGTGTGTCAAGTTGAATTGAATTGAATTAACATTGCAGCAACATCACTGCAGAGTCTGTGACCTATATCTAAATATTTGAAAAAAGAATCCCTCCTCTTTCACACGATTACTCATCATAGTTTATTTTTGCCTTAACTTTCCACAGTTTTTATTACCCAGCCCTCTCTTCCTGGGGTGGGCAAGGTCATCCTCTTCTCCTACCCCCAACGCCAAACAAATGTTGAGTCCTTTTCCTTTTTCTTTTTTCTTCCCTCTTCTTTTTCTTTTTTCTTTTCTTTTACTTTTTTTTTTTCTTCTTTCTTTCTTTCTGAGAAAAACAGAGAGACAGAAAGTGGGAAGAGTGGGGCAGAGGAAAAGAGAGAGAGAATTTTAAGCAGGCTTCATGTCCAGTGCGGAGCCTCGTATGGGACTTAGTCTCACAATCCCGAGAGAATGAGATGAGCCAAAATCTAGAGTCAGACGCTTAACCAACTGAGCCACCCAGGTGCCCCTATTTTTATTTTATCTTTGGCTGAGCCCTTTTAGACATGCACTTGGAATGAATATGAAATTATAAACTTAGAGAAAGTTTCTCTAGGATTAAGAATTACATCAAGCTGGCAACATAAGTATTTTTATGATTTTATTTATTTTCATATTGGCTAATTCATTTGTGGTTCTGCTCTTTAGAAAAAGAGAAATGTTTTCTTAGAGCTGGGATCTACTCTGTTTGAGCCCATGTACAGCAGGGTCTTGGAAAACTGGCTCTCAGGAGGAAGACAGAGAAGCCCCAGTCTGTCAATCCCCATGGTGTAAATATTCCCATTGTGTAAAATTGCAAGCTGTCAATAGTTGGCATTTACAAAATTCCTAAATATTTAACAATGGGCTCTCACTAGCCAGTCCATAGTAGCTCTGGAACACCACTGATTAAGTGAGCTAGTGTAACCAGTTCAAACCACTGACTCTTGAGAGTTCAAACTCCGTTTCTCATCAAGCTCACTGACCCTAGGCCACTGACTTGAAAAACGATTCTCATCTGTGTCCAGAAGGCTTTACCTGGCATAATGCCTATAATTTCAGAATTAACATCGCGTTGTTTCCAAAGAGTATAATTTCCTTCAGCAGATAAGAACTAACAAAGTAAAGCCACAAATAAGAGTTGTGTTACTATTTGAGCTGCATACCTATTACCAGCAGCCTGTATAGCCAAAACACCCGTCCCTAGACCCTCTGTCAGATCTCTCAAATAGTGGACAGGCTGGGCAGCTCTTTCCCCCCTGACATTGCAGGGAAGATTGCTCTGACTGCATAGAAACAATATTTCCATGTTTCTGAGTCTAAGTGGAGCTTAGTTTTGAAATTCGTACATTGACCTTAAGATTGAAGGGCCAGAGTTTGATGGAATAATGGCTTGCCATCCCCCTGATCAGAGATCTTGCTCTTTTCCCTTGGGAACGCAAAAGCAGATTTTAAAGGACAAAGATTCCTATTTAATAAGTTGTCAGGATCTAGGAAAAAAAGGGGAAAATAAGTGCCTGAAATAGCTCTAAAGCCTTTACTAATTACCATTTGGCCCTCATCATCCCAATTGCAGAGAAAATTCTTATCTCCAGAAATATTAATGACTAAAAACTTGCTTTCTCCTTGGGTTGTTTGAAAATCAGTGACTCGGGAACTGAAAAACGGCAGGTGATTACAAAGCATAGCTGAAACACAGACGGCCGGGGTTTAAAACCACCTCAGGCACCAGGCAGGTGACCGTGTACCCCTGATATCTGCCTAGGAAAGTTGAAAATGTTTCCCAGTGCCCAGGGCTACCTGTTGCTGGGGGCACCTTGTAGGCCTCTGCTATGGGCCTCGGGTTAAATGGTTATTCCTTAAGAGGCAATTTTTCAAGCAAGCCGAGAAAAGTCACGTGTGTAAATCTTTTCAACAACAACAAACAGCTCAAGAATTCCCATTCGGCTACTTGGTTAGATCTCTAGTGTATCATTTATCTAGTCCCTTGACACACAATCTCTGTAATCTCTCAGATGGCATTCATTTCACTGACTTGCATGAATACTGAGGGATTTATTGTTTTCAGTGAGGAAAAGGTGAACAGTTACCCAATGGCACTTCGGTGCTTGTGTATTTCTCTAGGTGACGGGAGAGGGAGGAGTCTACAGGGCTACGGAAGGGCCAGTGTTTTCATTTTATCTTTATGTTGGTAATTTTTCAAAAATCACAATTGCAGGAGAACGTAGCATGTTGGTGTCTGTGATGAATCACATGAGTTGTGCAATATGTTCTAATATATGCAGAGCATACAGAAAGCAGATGGAGGAACCTCTCCGGAGTTCTGGAGGCTCCGTGCATCAGAAAAAAATTTCAAATGAGGAGGTGAGACTGGGAGAGAAGGTTGGTCCAGAGTGTTCCAGGGAGACTCTGAGTAGCTAAGGAAGGAACTGGAAAGGCTGCTTCCAGAAAGGAAAGAATATCCTACAAAAGGACAAATTAAAGGCAAAAACAGACCTAATCACTGAACAAATAAGAGAATTGAGAGTCTTCGGGGTTGGAAGCCTATTTGTAAGCAAAGGAAAGGGAAGTGTTTGGGAACAAGGTTATCATTAATGTCTGCTTCAAAATCAAACCAGAATCTTCATACAATGAGTTTTTGTACCCAGTAGGATTGGTGAAAATTCTTGCTAATGTGTGATTATTTTCCCCCTCCCTTCTCTCTTTTTGCTAAGCTTAGCAGGAAGCAAAGTGATGAGTTTTAAAAGCTATTGTTGTTTTTTGAACCCATTTACCTGGATGCCTTTTGGTAGAAGTGGTTCCTGGTTCCTGCAATTATATCCCCAAACTCAATGTACATCTTTTTTTAGTTTGTATCAGATAAGAAGAGGTTTTTTTTTTAATGTATTTTATCTTTAGTCTGTTTTCATGTATTGAAAAGAAAAATTGTGAGGAACAAATCATTCCTATGAATGTGGGCAGAAGTGACTCAAACCTTATTTGGATTCCCTCCCCCAAACTCCTTGCACTTAAACTTTTTTTTAAGAAAAGAAGAAGGTACCTTATTGAAGAAGCACTTCTCAGCTACCATCTCTGAAACTGCTCTCTGTGGGATAATAGACTTCCAGAAGATCTTAATGAATGTTCTTCCAAAAAATGTTTCCATGCTCAAATATGTTTGGAAAATGCTTACTAGTATGTTATTTCTCTCTCAGAGCTACAGCTTTCCTGAGGGGGCCTGTAATATAGAAACATTTTTAACTTTGTTTTTAACATTTTTAACATGCAGACACTGTTTATTATTCACCCAACAGCCATTCTTCCCCTTTTTTCTTACTAAGAGAACCTTGATTTTATTTAGATAGCAATAGTGTATCTGGGAACATTGGTCTAAGCCAATCTCCATTGCCTGTAATGAGTTTAGGGGTAAGTATATGACTCAGACTCAGTCCAGAAGACTGAGGAAGAATTCTTTGAAGTCTTCTAGGGAAAATACTCCTACCTCAGTAGAGAGAACGGAAGAGGAAAGGCTTTTGCTCCAGCCCCCCTCCTCCTTCTTGGATACACGTTGAAGGCTGTGATGCTTGGAGTATGGCACCCATCTTGAGAACATGAAGCAATTCACTAGCACTCTGAGCAAGGCAGGCTGAAATGGTAGAAAGTGCCTGGTTTTTGATGACAGTATTGAACCATCCAACCAGTTCAATAAACATTCTTATATGGGGAGCCTAGGTGGCTCAGAGGGTTAAGCCTCTGCCTTTGGCTCAGGTCCTGGTCTTAGGGTCCTGAGACTGAGCCCTGCATTGGGCTCTCTGCTCAGTTGGGAGCCTGCTTCCCCCACCCGCTGTGTGCCTGCCTCTCTGCCTACTTGTGATCTTTCTCTCTCTGTCAAATAAATAAGTAAAGTCTTAAAAAAAAAAAATCCTTATGAATTAAGCCAAGTACTCTACTAATTGTAGACAAGAGTAATCGAACTGGCATGCCCAGCATTGCTCACATTTATTTGGCAATTGAACTTTTTTATGTGGGAGACTTATGAACATGGATTGGCATGGAGCATAGTTGGGGGTTCCCGTGTAAACCTTTTATTGTAATTATAATAGCAACCCTTCACCCGAATCACCTCTACTCTCAACTCAGCTGAAGTGTTAAACTCTGGGTTCTGAGAGTGGCTTCAGTAGGGACAATGGCCCAGACACAAAGCCTGGGTCCCCATAAGTAGCAAAAAGCAGAGTTTTAACTGAAATGATACAGCTTTGTTTTAGGATGCCTTTCTCTTGGGAGCAGCATTAGCCAATTTGACAGAAATAGCCTAAATTGAGACTTTCATGTAAGTTTCCCACAGTCATCATCTGTTGGGGAAGGATTTTACCCACCTAGTCCCACATTTCTATTGCATACAGGAGGAAACTGAGGCAGGCTCAGGGAAGCTAAGGAATTTGCCTAGAGTCACGAAGTTGCACAGTTAGAATCTTCTAGAGTCAGTCCCAGGATTTCTGGAGATGCAAAGCTTTTCCATAGCCTCATGGTGTCCAGGGTTAGCATAGGCTTCCTCAGAATGAGGTGTGGTATTGCTTTGGAGTTCACAGATTGCCTGTATGTATTTGTGTCTGAGAAGCTGAAAAAATATGGTTTACAGGCTTTCCTTGTATTGACAGAGATTGTATTCGATTATTTTATTTGTGCTTTACATTTTTCTTTTTTAAGTTTCCTTTCAAAAATTACAGGGGCACCTGGGTGGCTCAGTGGGTTAAGCCTCTGCCTTCAGCTCAAGTCATGATCTCAGGGTCCTGGGATCGACCCCTGCATCAGGATCTCTGCTCAGCAGGGAGTCTGATTATCCCTCTCTCTCTGCCTGCCTCTCTGCCTATTTGTGATCTCTGTCTGTCAAGTAAATAAATAAATAAATCTTTAAAAAAATTACGCAAGTAACCACATCTATGAAACTTTGCAAAGAAATATAAAAAGAGAGTTGTTATTCTATTGTATTCTATATGTTCCTTCCCCAGGTAAACACTAAGAATTTATTGTGTACCCTTCCATTCTTTACTCTGGGGGATATATATGGAGATATATAGATGGATAGATAGATAGATATCTTCTATAGATATAGATATCTATCTTCTATATCTATCTATATTCTATATATATCCATAGATAGATAGATAGATAAATAGATATCTATGGATATATATAGAATAAGAATTACTTCTGCATTCTTTTTGATAATTTCTTAATTTCTTAAAAAGCAAAAAAATTTTTTAGAGATATAAATAACTCATTTTATTTGGCTTATGAATTAATAATGAGGATACCCATAACATGGTAAAAACAGTTCAAATATGATCTTGGTTTATAGAAAATTTCTATTTTCTGCTGGACAAAATTCATTTACTTTGCAGTGAACAGGAAATATCTGGGCTCTTACCAGTTTGGACAATTTCCTTTGTATCCTGCAAGTCAAGCCAAGGTATACACCTCTGTAGTGTCAGCTCATCCCCGGGGTGAACAACCCCCGACACCCCAATGCAAGGACACACTGTGATCTCTTTGGTCCATTTCCAAGTCTTGGACTGTTTTCGCCTCAGCAGAAATGGGAAACTTACAACTTATACAGAAAAATATATAGAGTTCCTTATGACGGGAATGGAAAGAAGAAGGGAGTCATAAGATAGTCTGACCTAGCGACTGGACAAAAAGTAAAAGACATTACATGTCCGAATTGAGTAGCGGGCTAAGCCTTGGGAGCCATCTTGACAGTCAGGGTTGTAGCTCTGCAGAAACAATAAAACTAAACCTCACAAGAGGAGGCATCCATCTCTGACTTGCTGTTCTGACCACTCACTTGTCAGGGGCCTGACAAGAAAGACCTCAGCAACCAGGGAAGACGGAGCATTCTAAGAGGTTGAATATGGCTGACTATCATGTATCATTCAAGATACTAATGTTCTGCTATTTCAGTGACCAGAACTTGGCACTATTCCTTTTCCATTCAGCAAGCACATAAAAGTCCAGAGAAGGAACAAACCAAATAGCAGGCCTTCAGCCTATTCCCCTTCCAGCCAGGCAGGAATGTGAAGACACAGGCTTGTTTCTACAGAAACCCCACAATGGGCACATCAAACGCCCTGAACTTGCTTTAGGATTGTAGGGCTGGAACAAGGACCAAACCAACTGCCAGAGTCCATTCCCATCACAGGGAGCTTCTGACAGAGTTCAGGACAAAAAAGCAAAAATTTTTTAAAAAGAAAAATAATTTCTTAAAAAGCAAAATCATATTATTGACATTTCTCAGTACCTTGCTTTCATCTCTTGCTAATACATCTCGAGCATACCTGTGGTTTAATTGAAGTAGATGTAATTCATTCTTTTTAATAGCTGTGTCATATGACTTTATGTTGCTATAATATGTTTTATTTTACCATTTGCCAATTTCTGGATTTTAGTCTTGTTTCTGATTATTTTGTATGAAATACATGCACACATATGTACACATAGATTTAAGTAGAATTACATATATGCATGATTTTACTTAATTCTTTTGAAATAACATTTGAGGTTAGAAAAGCAGATTGTGTTATTTCAGTTTTCTTGAAATTGCGGCCCAAGAAAAACATTTTTGTTGTCTTTAAATATTAATTTAATAAATATAGTTTAGTGACATGATCATATTGCATGTAATTTTTAAAAATATTTATTTTTATTTATTTTTTAGAGGGAAGGAGGAGCAGAGGGAGATATATAGAGAGATCTAAAGTAGACTCCATGCTGAGTGCAGAGCCTGGTACAGGGCTCCATCTTACGACCCGAAATCATGACCTGAGCTATAATCAAGAGTCAGATGCTCAACCAACTGAGCCACCCGGTTGCCCCTTCCAGATAATTATACCATAATTTCATATGATGAATGGATCATAATTTCCAAAGCCAATCCTCATTCCTGGGTGTTATGTTTTTTTTTTTTCTTTCCTTCCTTCCTTCCTCCCTCCTTTCCTTCCTTCCTTTCTCCTTCCTCCCTCCCTCTTTCTTTCTTTCACTGTTACATATAAAATTACAATAAATTATTTTGGCAAATACATTTTTGTCAATGCCTTTGATCATGTTCTTACATTTTACCCCCAAATCTGAAATACTGGGTCTAGGGTTATGAACTTTTCAAGGCTCATGATCAAATCATTTAAAACCAGTTATTTTGAAAGGCTCTTCCTTTCATATAGACAATAACCAAGCCCAGGGGAGAGGTGTCCATGTTGATTCATTCTATGTCCTCAAAGTTATTTTCATCTTTTCTTGGTCATATTCTGCATCTCCTGTATCTGTGCCTTTTGTTTATGGCATGATAGTTCTTTTGTCCCTGACACTGGAGATGACTTCATAGACATTCTGTCAGTGGCCACAGCCCACTTACTTTTAACATGATGCTAATGATCAGTCCTTTTACCCTCTGTCCTGGCCTTAGAATAGACAATGTTGAGCTTCCTTGATCTTAAATGAGCTTACAGGTAGGACTACACACCAAAAGCCAGCTAAGTAATATAAGTACATGTGTTAAATCCCCCACTAGGACATGAATGTGAAACCCACATGGTCTGAGATATATCTCCAGCCTATTTTAGATGGTTTTCATACTGGGGTTAAAGTCTGATGCTAACATGAGAGATAAATGTCACCTCATCCAAAAGATATATCTTTTACTTGGGCCCAGGGTTCTGCTGTGGGTTCAGGGATATCTGTCTAAATCCATGTATATCCCTATCCCCCCTGCCCTTCCTTATTTCTAAGCCTTATCTCTGCATTCTGAAATAACTGTTTTTGTGTTTCACTCATGCTCTTGGAATTGTTAGATGCTGGAGTATAAATATTATTGTGTCTTTCATTTTCAGGTACCTCGTAGAAGAAATCAAGAAAAGAGAAGGATTCAAGCTATTGCTGGAAGTAAGTGATTATGGAATTGTGCTCATGATTTTGTCAGTCAACAGGGATGAAGGTGGCAATTTTCAAATCTGTTATATTTCATTGGTTTTTGTGTTGCAGACTTAGAAACAAGTCATTAGCTTAATTCACGGAGTCCATTATGTTAATTTACTCTATTAGTGAGTATTTTGCCTTTGTTGGGTTCGCAAAGAACACACTTGCATCTAAGTATTGAAAATTAAAGTGCTCAATAATAATTACCAAGGATAATACTGAATAAATATATAAATTGCATGATGATTGTACTGTGAATATTCAACTCTTTAATAGTAGTGCCTACATGTGAAAAATCAATTAAGTGAATGTACAATAATGCATATAGTTTTCTCTTTTTATAAAATAATGAGAGCCTATTAGCTTTGGAGCAATGGGAAAATAAGTCATTTTGTGGTTGAACTGTTTGCTATTATATAAAAAGATGGTTGCAAAGATAGAGAATACTGGTTTTTTTGCCCTAAAGTATATAGAAATTATGAAGAATCTTCTTTAATTCTGATTTTTAAGAAATATGAGGTGTGGATGTTCTCTTAGATCTCCTTATAGCATATATTTTATAGCAATATTTTAAAAATATTTTATTTATTTGTTTGACAGAGAGAGAGATCACAGGTAGGCAGAGAGGCAGGCAGAGGGAGAGGGGAAAGCAGGCTCCCTGCTGAGCAGAGAGCTCGATGTGGGGCTCCATCCCAGGACTCTGAGACCACTACCCAAGCCAAAGGCAGAGGCTTAATCCACTGAGCTACCCAGGCGTCCTTATATAGCAATTTTTAACCTAATGTAAAAATCACCTAGAGATTACAACCTTAGGAATTTTTCTTTTTTTTTTTTTAAAGATTTTATTTATTTATTTGACACACAGAGAGGTCACAAGTAGGCAGAGAGGCAGGCAGAGAGCCCGATGTGGGGACTTGATTCCAGGACCCTGAGATTATGACCTGAGCCGAAGGCAGAGGCTTAACCCACTGAGCCACCCAGGCGCCCCAGGAACTTTTTCATATGTAAGCAATCTACCTAACTTTTGGCATTCATTTATTCAGCAAGATTTACTGAGCAATTACTATGTGCCAGGCACAGTTCTAGGTATTGCAAATATAAGACAGGGAAATTCCCCACTGTGGTGGTGCTTATACTCAAATGGCAAGTGACAGGCAATAAACAAGCAAATTAATACCTAGCAAACTTCAGGTAGTGAGATGTGTTAAGAAAACAATAAAGCAGATTCATGAGAGAGAATCGAGTATACAAATAAAGAGAGAGTTACAGATGTGGCAAGTTCTGTAATAGAGATAGGGGTGGAATACTGGAATGACAAGGTGGGTGGTGGTGGGGTGGCCTGCTTCATTTATGGCATGCAGCTAGGGCTCTCTGAGGTCATTTTTTTTGAGCCGAGACCAGACTGATGGTAAACAGTATGCCATGTGGACGTCTGAGGGAAAGGTGTTCTACATAGAATCAATAAACAACTATACAGGCTTCCAGCTGAAAAAAATTCTATGTGTTTGAGGAACCAGAAGAAAGTATATTAAATGAGGGGCGGTGGGGGTGCAGGTGGAGAGGTGGGCAGAGATCGGAGCAGGTGGAGTCAGGCGGGTCCTGGTTTTGGCTTTTATTCCAAGTGTGATCATTAAAGAAGTTTTATGGAGACAGGAGTCTGAATTCCATTTTATTTATTTATTTTTTAAACTTTTTAAAAAAACTTTATTTGTTTAAGAGGAAGAGAGAGAAAGAGAGAGAGGAGGGGCAGAGAAAGTGGAGCCCGACATGGGCCTTGATCTCAGGATCCTGAGATCATGTCCTGATCTGAACTCAAGAGTCAGATGCTTAACTGACTGAGACACCCAGGAACCTCTCTCCACCCCAACTCCCCCCCCCCCACCCCCACTGCCGAATTCCATTTTAAAAGATGATGCTGGATGTTCTGGGAAGAGAAGAATGGGGCAGGAGGGAGGATGTGAAGGGCGGCCAAGAAAAGGGTAAATCAGATAAACTGAGATGCCATTGCAGTGGCCCAGGTGAGGTATGGTGACGGTCCTTCTATCACTATCTACAAAAGAGTCCAAAGTTCCTGAAAAACAGGAACATGAAGGAACTTGCAAAGATAACAAGAAAATCCATATTTAAATAACTTTCTGGTAACACCCTAAAGAAGCAAAAAGACCAATTTAAAGGGTGGGACAGGATAGCTGACCTGGTTTCTTCAACAGATCCATGGTGTGAAGAAAAATTAAGGAGGGAGTGATGATCATGCGGATTCATAGAGACTGAAGAGGCCCACTAACCACGTGCAACGTGTGGGGCTGTTGGAATCCCAGTTTGAACGATTGTGAACAGTAGTTTTTTTTTTTTTTTTAAGATTTTATTTATTTATTTGACAGGTAGAGATCACAAGTAGGCAGAGAGGCAGACAGAGAGGGGGCCGGGGGTGGCGGGGGGAAGCAGGCTCCCTGCTGAACAGAGAACCCTGATGCGGGGCTCGATCCCTGGACCCTGAGATCATGACCTGAGCCGAAGACAGAGGCTTTAACCCACTGAGCCACCCAGGCGCCCCGTGAACAGTAGATTTTGAAATAGCTGGGAAATTTCTAATGCGAAACTGGCTATTGGATAATACTAAGGAATTACTGATAATTGTGTTAGGTCTGACAATGGCATTATGACTACATAAGAAAACGTGTGTATTTTTAAGAGAGGCACACTTAAGCACATAGGGGGTAAAACAACAGCTCTAGAATCGCCAGGAGTTGGAGTCCGAGTGACTTTTTAAATATTCCCAAGCTTGAGTTGCCTTCTTTATTTCCCTGACTTTGAGGTTCCCTCTATGTTTACAAGTTTGAATTACTTTCTTTATTTCTCTGGCTGCGGGGGCCATGGCGCTTATGGAAACTGCTGTATACCTTGGAACTACAATCTTTTGATAGAGCTAAAAGAAAAAGTGACCAAAAAAAGGTGAACTGTTTTAGAAGCTATTTATATATTCTTCCTAAAGGCTTAAAAGTGAAGGGAGGAAACTCGCACCATCATCTTTAGTGAATTGCAAATATTCACAACCTTGTAGTGCAAGTGAAGGTGGGTTTTCATCCTCAGGCAGCCTTCTGTCCTGGCTGTTTTATCTACAGGAGCCAGATGGCCCCAAAACAGTGAAGGTGGCTTTCTCAATGGTACTCCAGAATTCCTCTTACAAGGGTATTTGTATGTGATCTGCATTTGCCTCTCTTCTCTGTGTTCCATTTGGAGAAATAATGTAAATTTAGACCTTGAATCTCACATATAAGTGTCAAGGCAATTACCCCTTTTGTTAACAAATGCTTACTTTGGATTGATTAAATATAACCCTAATGCATACTTAAGAGGAGAGAGATTTGATTATAGTCTGTGAAACTGAGTCTTTCAGTTTAGTAAAAATGAAAGCCTATAATTTTATATATATATATATATATACACATATATATATTTTGTACATATAAAATTTACTTATATTATATGTAGTAAATAGCTTTATAATGAATACATCTATTCATTCACTTTTTTAGCAGATAGAATATTAAGTGGAATATTGAAAACAGGAAATGAACACAGTAAAACTGAGTATCCAATACTTGAATATCTTTTCCTGAAAAGAGCAAAAGTAATGCATTGTCTTCTTGAGGATGATTGAAAGTTAACACTTCAAATTAATTCTACATTATTCATAGGCCCCTGAAAATCATCTCTCTGTTTTTCTGTGTGAGAACTAAGATCTAATAGATGTTTTCCTAGAGGTACATTCATTCCTATACTATCATTCACATATTTTATTTTGATCTCTTGGGAGAGTCCTAATTATTCAACTGTTTGTTTTTCTCTTGCTGAGTTCCACATTAGGAAGAATTATTTAGGTTTCACAGACTTGCCAGATTATCAAGGAGCTTCAAGGACAACCTCTTCCTGAACACTTCCTGTGTCAGATAATTCACAGCTCAGTCCTCCTTCCCGACCTCTAATTATTCATATTCTATTACTTATTGACCCCTACTATTAATATGTATCAAGCATTTTGCAATTTATAGTTATCTTTTTATCTAGTTTTATTAGATTGCAGCACTCTCCTAATTACAAAATCCAATGCACATTCTAAAATCTCCATCTTGTTGGACTTCTGTAGCATCTTACACCACTATCAACTCCTTCCCTCTTGAAATGCTCTTTTATTTTGGTTTCTTTCTCTCCCAGTTTTTCTCCTTTCCATGTGACTTTTTTTTTTTCTCTCAGTATCTATGTGAAGGAGGTCTGTTCATCTGGGTACCCGGTTAGATAATATTTTCCACTCTTCTGCCTTTAGTTCTTCACTGTGTCTACATACTGCCTGAAATGTTTAATCCATTTCTAAACTTTGTTATCATTGACTTCAATAATGGCTCTATCCTTGTCTTGTCTTCTAAACTCTAGTACTTTGTACATAGGTATGTCCTGAAATTTTCAGTTAGACTCCCACAGGCACCCCAACTTCAGTATTTTTTTTAAAGATGTATTCATTTACTGGGTGGAGGGGCAGAGGGCGAGAAAGAATCTCAAGCAGACCCTGTGCTTAGTGAGACCTGACATGGGGCTCCATCTCATGACCTGAGCCAAAACCAAGAATCAGACCCTCAACCAACTATGCCATCCGGGCACCCCTCAAATTCAGCATTCCTAAAGCTGAAGTGTGGCCATTCTATTTTCCCAAATCTACTCACTGGAACTATGATCCATCCAAACAAAAATCTTGATGTTGTCTTCACTATCTCCCTTCCCCTTCTCTTAAATGTGCCTTGAGCCCTTTTCTCCACTCTTGAAGCCGCTGCCTCAATTCAGGCTCCTGGCACTCCTCAGGTTGGCCCTGTCTCATAACTCATCCTCTTCCAGGCTCAGATGCCCCTCCAATCCATCTCCACACGACAGCCACACTGTGGCCTTTCTAAAAAGAAATCTCCTCCCTAGATTGAAACTCTCCCATGAGTCCACATTGCCTCAAGCCCCAACTCCCAAGCATGGCAGATGAGGAAGCCTTTCATGAAGAGACTCTTCATTCCCATGTCCATCTTCACCTCTCTTCCCCTTGTCCTCTATCCATTCCAAATCCTTGCCATCCCTCTGTATACATGGGCTTCTACCTGGGCACTATTCCTGCTGCCAGAAATGTCTCTTGTATTACGAGAAATTTCTTTTGTAATTGTCATTCTTGTACCTAGTTCCATTACTAGTTGCTGAGTTCCCAGAGATGAGCATACAGTGTAAGTCATTTTTCTCATCTTCACGTCTGGTCCCGTATCTAGAACATAGAAAATTCTGCTTATTGAATTGAACATTTGAGTTACCCTTCTATGGACAGACTATAATTCTTGAACATTCCCCCTCAAATACTCTATGCAGAAATAGTGACGTGTATCACCTAGTACAGATTTAAATGGGACTATTCGTCTACTTGAAAAGGACATTTCTTTCTATCAAAATAGCTCCAGATAATAGTCACTACACTAATAGGGTGCCTGCTGTGTGCCAGATACAGTAGTAAATATTGGAAATAATCTCTGTGCTCATCAAACCACCTCTGTGCAGTAGATGATATGATCTCCATTTCACAGATTAGGAAGGTGGAGATTAACATGTTCAACACTTGTCCAAGCAAAGACCTGGTGAAATTGGGATTCAAACCACATCCAAGTGACTCTAAGACCCAGAGTTTTTGTGCTCCTCAGCACTGCCTTTGAAATTTATTAGTAGTTTCATCAGATATTTAAAGTAAAAAAGATTAAAGTCCATTAAAATCCGCCATGCCCCCTTTCTCCATCCTATACTCACATGATTACGTCCCCCTATCTGCTAGATTCTGCATTTCTACTTATTAAAATGCCTAGTGCTAGCTTTGTCTTTTACTATTATTATTGTGATCTAAAGACGTTGTAAGCAAAGGCGATGAATTTCTTTTGATGTAACTCAGTTTTAGAGAATGCCAGCTACAATATCTTGGTGACCTTTGACATCTTTCCCCAAGGGGTCGCCTATCACTTATTCAGTAATCCTTGCTGGAATTGACCTTGAAGCTGCCTGCTTTATTTCTTAGACTGTATCTGTTTTTTTTCTCTTTGAAAATCAGGATAGAATGTGTTCATCTTTTCTTTAGTGACACTTCTGTACTTCTCCATGAATTTTTAAAGTTGTGACAACATTTTCACCGCTACAGGTGTTTTTGTACCCTTCTCTATCATTTGTCTTCTCTAGACACTTGGATTCCTTTTTATGCCTTCTCAATTTTACAGTGTTAGAGTACATAGACTCAAGTGTTCCTAAGACACCCAGAAGGTCAGGCTTTCCTATACAGGGGGAATGAAGTGGCATATGAACGGTTCTACTCTGAAAATACTCCTTAGTACTCTTAAGGCTCTTTGAAGGAAGTCACTTTATCAAATTCAAGCTGGCAAAGAGACAGGAAAAACTCAAATATGTTCCTTATGAATATTCAAAGGGATATTTTTTCCAAATCTTAATAATTTTGGAAATGATGACAGTAAAGGTATTCCACCAAAGGAAGATCAAATTTCCTCCAATCAGATGATGTGTCAAAAGGACTGCACCGGGAGCTTTTCAGAGCTGCACCTTGAAACTCACTCAGGTCACAATCCTGGGGTCCTGGGATCTAGCTCGTTTTTGGGCTCCCTGCTCAGTAGGGAGCCTGCTTCTCCCCCTCCCTCTACTGCTCCAGTGCTTGTGCTCTCTCTCTCTTTCTGTCAAATAAATAAATAAAATATTTAAAAACAAAACAAAACAAAAAACAATGAACAAAAGACTTTATCAGTTTTCAAATGCCAAGGCACTGAAGCCACACCCTTCTCAAAGAAGCCAGGCAAAAGGAATCCTAGATATGTCACTTCAAAAATATCAAAACAGAAACTAAGGAAAACAAATTTAAAAGCTGATTTAAAAGGCTTAGGTCATAACTTATGAAACATAAGGTAGATACTATAGTAGGTAAAAACTACTGCAAAATGATTTATGATGTTGCCATGCAAATGAAAATAATGAGTTAATGATGTATTAGGGTCCAATAAGAAAACAAAAACTGCACAGTAATTTGAAGTAAGGAAAATACAGTATAAAGAATTATTGTACTTGCTTCAGCAGCACATATACTGAAATTGGAATGATACAGAGATAATTAGCATGGCCCCATGCAAGGATAGCACACAAATTTGTGAGGCATTTCATATTTAAGAAAAAAAAAAAAGAAGTAGAAGAAGTAGTATTAACAGGCGATTGTTTCATAAAGGAAAACGAGAACCCTAAAAAATATAGAAATATCAGATGTGGAAAACAGCCACCACTCCTAGAACTGAGATAGAGCACCTGGGCAAGAGGATACTCCTTCCCAGGGCTGAGATCCAGTCATAGTTGGAGAGGGCACAGTGTGTCTCACTGGAGGGCAGAGAATTCATGGAGACGTTCCCCCTCCCAGGATTTGCCAGGAATCTACCTTCCAGAGTATTAGAGGAAGCCATTTTTCAGAGCTGCACCTTGAAACTCACTCAGGCTACCCATAGGGGTGCCAGAGAAGCCATCCAAAGCAAGGTGCCTTGCTGGCACCCCTTGAGGGGAGTGTGCCAGAAGAAGCCATTTAGGGCACCTATCAGTCTGCTCTGAAGCCATCTGAGGGGGTGGTCCTGGGGGAAGCTGTCAGGGGGTCCAGTTGTGTCTGGGCACCAGTGTTGCTGAAAACTCACACACACTGGAGGAGATCCATGAGGTTAGCATACCGGAACTCGGAAGAGCTACCTCATCCTTCTCAGTGCCCCTCCAGCACCCTCTGCTGATAAAGTCTAAGATTGGACCAGATGGCAAGGAAAAATATTTATCGAGTCCACTTCCATTTTGATAACATACAAAGTGTGGGTTTGAGCTGAGCGGCAGTAAATTAATAACTAACATATATGGGATCTGGAAGAAAATCATCATTGATATAAAGACGTGAATTCCTAAAACCCAATGACGGATAATAACCGTATTTTTCTTTTACTTTCTAATCAACCCTAGTTACTTATTTGAAAAGATTTATTCACATTAAATGAGTAAAGAATTTCAAAGGCCAGCACATTTCTTTCCTAGAGAAACCAAATCAATTATATCAGAAATCCAAGTATAAATTGTGTGGATTTGTACAGACTACTGTAGTCTTATGATAAATGTTTGCAGAAATTGAGTTGAATTAAATAGTATCCCATTTTGAATTACTCTGTATTTTGAAGATTTTGGCTCTTCCTTCTCCTCCTCCTCCTCCTCCTCCTCTTTCTTCTTCTTCTTCTTCTTCTTCTTTTGGTCAAATCCAATAAGCGTGTTTCTAATTTCAGAGGTTAAAGGACTTATCTTGTTGAGCTGGTAATGATTCTGGGCATTCACTTGTGATTTAAAATCCACTAGAATCAGAACTCTGTATAGTACTGGTCTTGATTTTAAGATATAAGATGATAGCTGTTTCATCTTTCTGAAATACTTGGGAACTTTATAGTGATACTGGAATATAATTCCGGCGGCTATTGAGAACTATTATAACATTCATCATTACCTACAAACAGTGTTTTTGTGGGGAAGAATGGAAGTTATTTCAAATACTGTCACTGCTAAGAATCAAATGAAGAAGGTGTTGAGCAAGAAGGCATGACCTATAATTTTCCAAAAATGAATCTCTTCTGTGTATCTGATTTGTAAGGCCCCACCATAATTTTCCAAAGCACCTGGTCACTGCATATAAGTCCTGTGATTGCCGACGACATGCCTATGTTTTTGTCCAGTAAGGATGAATGTGTAATGGAGAAGATCTTGTCTATGTTACAATAGCTAGACTAAAGACTGTTCTGGAAGATTTATCCCATGTTTAACCAAAACAGATTACTGGAGATGGTGATTGGACTATGGCCACTTTAGATCAAAGTTTCTCCAATGTCACCCATGCGCTACTTATTTCAGAATCACCTGAGCTGCATTGTAAAATGCCAGTTCTCCAGCCTTTTCTATGATGGACTACATCAGACTCTGGGCATTCTGAGCAAAGGGTCTGAGAATCTGATTTGAATGAGCCTCCTGGCTGATTCACATCCTAAACGATATTTGAGACTGCCACTGAGACTTGAGAGCCAAGAGTCAAGGTGATGCTCTTTTTCCCAAAACAGTATTGGCTAGGGTCATAGCAGGGCTGGATAAGTGAAGTCCAAGTATGGCATATGTTATCAACTCATGGACAAGTGGGGATTTTCCATTTGTCAGGGATAGCAGGTAATGGAATGCACCTTTGGCTACCTTATGTAGGCAAGGAATTATTGGCAGGATATGGTGGCATAAGAAATACATTAAGGATGAGGGTTGAAGAAGGAGAAACCAGGACATCTCTGGGCATATGTGTATCAGGTGCTAACTAATGGTCAGAGCTTGGCTGAGGCAGCTTCAAACTTTATTATGCTTATTCCCAATCTTGTGTTCATCCCTTACCTGGAGGAAAGAGTGCCTTCTAGGTACACCCAACTGAGAAGAAAATTTCCCAATAGGCTGTTGTCAGAAGCAAAGAGGAATGAATGTCTAACTCTATCAGATTCTCATTTGTTATCAATGTGATACACACATGACAGCTCTTAAAGAAAGTAGCTAAGAGCTTAATTACGCTCTAAGATTAATTTTAGGTTAAGAAAACAACTCTCAATTTTTTTTTTTAATCCTCAGCCTGAATATGCCAATATTTGCTTTTGGTACATTCCACCGAGCCTTAGAGAGATGGAGGAAGGACCTGAATTCTGGGAAAAACTCAATTTGGTAAGTAATAAGTAAATCACATTTTTCCTTTTGATGAAATGATTCCGTTTCCATTGTCTATTGATCCTATGAATAATTCTGTACTTGTAAGACCTCCGGAAGATGGAGAGGAGTGGTTCCTGGTGTCCTGAAAGGTAATGACATGCCAAACATTTACCAACACTGTTTATGCTTGAACAATGTGACATGAATTCCAAATAATGGCGCTGTTTGCAAGATAGTCATAGGATTCATCAGAAGTTCTCATTCTCAGCGTACTTCAGAAAGCATGGTCTGATAACAGGACATGAGGTTAAAGTTCCATCATGAATGGCTTCTTTGTACAACTCCACCCGTATGTGTCTGTGGCTGCTCACATCACCTCACTTAGAGATAACGTTAAAAACCTTAATCCGGTACCCTTTGTGAGTGTGAGCCCTTCTGTTCTTTCCACGGACAGAAGCATCTTCTGCCCAAGGGGCTTATGTGATTAAAAAAGAAAGAAAGAAAAGAAAAGAGATGCCAGCAATGGGTTTCAACTGATCGTAGAACCAAATGGGCTTGACATTCTCTCCACACACACCTGGTGAGGGCTGAGAGTCCCGAGTGAGGAGAAGTCCCAGGCTCTAGGGACTCGTTTTGTCTCCCCTGCCCCTCTCCTGGCATGGTCCTACCAGTTAAATCCCTGCCTCTACACCAGTTCCAAGAACTGCGAAGTCTCATGAGCCAACACTACTTGCTTTCATCTCCTTGCTGCGTGGACATTGTGGGTACTGAAGTGAACCAGTGGGAGTTTGCCCTGAGGATCCCGGGGCCGTGATATGGAGAGTGGGAATTCACAACTGGTCAGGACCATCAAAGTTGGGTCATGCGTCTTCCCTCTCAAGCTCAGCTACCTCCATGGCCCCAGTTCGTAAAAGGTCTGACCTGCAAACCTCCCCCTATCCTCTGTGAGAAAACCGTGATCCTGTTAATAGCTTTCTAAGCAATTAGCAGCACTGCTACTTCCCAGTCAGGCAAGCAACAAACATTTACTGAGCGCTTGCCATGCTGTGAACTGGAGACACAGACATCAAAAAGGCTTGGCCCCTGCCCTTGAGAAGCTCATAGGTGGGGAGACACATGAGTAAGGGCAGGATCCCCAGGTAACTAATAAGGGCCCGGATGGAGATGAACCCTGTTTGCACAGATTGCCGAGAGAAAGGTTATCTACCTCTCTGTGTGACACATTAGAGCTAAGTCTTAAACAATCAGGAGAAGCTTGTTGGGGGCAGTTGTAGAGAAGTAGATTCCAGAAAGAATCATACCATGATGACCTAGAGACATACGAGAAGAGGGTGTGATTCAAAGATCCCAGGGGTACCATGGGACAGTCACGGGGTCCTTGTCTTTCATGACAAGGAGCTTGGAATTTGTGGCTACTTAAGAGGCAGAGGGAAGACCATGGCCTTGAAGCCCTAACCAGCTCTAACCTCACCTGCAGCATCTCCTCTTAGCTTCAAGTCATTTTCTGTTTCTTTATGGCTCATTAAACCTCCTACACTGTAGCATAATATATACCCAATATATACATATTCTACCCCCTGTCAAACCTGAGATCTGCCAGCAGAGGAGGGGAGAGAGGGATGCTGCTATCTGTTCCTTTGCCTAGAAAAACCCTTCATTAGCCATGCTAGGCAGTTAACAGTCCTGGGCTTTGTCTTGGACTTTGTCTTGCATTTTTGTCATACTAAGCAACTAGAATGCATTTCAGGTGGTAAGTAACCCTTAAAAGGGAAAAAGAGAGAGAGAAAAAAAAAAGGACTGTGAAAATGTAATGGTGAGGCTTCTAGGGAACATTGTGTATTTTGATGGAATACAACTTTTTTTTTTTTTTTTTTGTGACGTGGAGAAATAATTGCTCAGGGTTGAGGAAGATCTGGTTGCCATTCTTCTCACTTTTTCATTGTTAAGAAAAGCAACCAAGAATGTGTTCTTTGTGTTTTACTGACTCAGTACTGTTGTGTGGACATGCATCAGGAAAACTAAACAGTCCCAGTATATTTGGGCTTCTTCTTGACTCAGTCTTCCTCTATGTGAAGAAATAGTTCTGTTACCATTCTCAAAAAAGTTTGAACTTGAAGGCGGATATAGATGCTAAATCAGATTATTAAGCGGATAACAATCTTTTCGTCTTAACTGGAAATTGAATATGAATCAGGACATCCCCTTCTATCCCCAGTATTTTCCAGCACTGATTCTTTTATGGTAAATATCTCTGATTCTCTATGCCTTCCTTTTGGAATGTTTGGCTGTCATTTAGAACCATGGTTTCCTTGTCCCATCTAATGTCATACTATTTTAATTGTTAGGGTCACTTCTGACTAGTAAGCACGCATGCTGCTAACACATAATCATAGTTCACAGATTCTTAGTTTCCTTTTATTGTGTTTGTAGTGGGTGTGTGTGCGTGGATTTGACCAGGAAGGAAGGTGTGTGGAGACAGGTACCTATGTGTGTATGTATGTATATCTGTGCTTTTCTGCTTACTTTAGTATGGGAATGTAAGCATATGATTTAAAATCCAGAGTGCACTTGAAGCATACTTAGAACTTATTTGGGGGTTTATCTTGGACGGAGAATCCCAAACAAATAAACTGAATAAGGGTTTGCCCCTCTGATTCAGGCTAGCATCACGCTGGGCTGTCAAACGGCGGGATCAGTGGCATGATGAGTCTTCCCTTTGGCAGCGGGAAGGGAGAGGGATTCCTTGATAATGAACGTGGAGTTTCAGAGCATGTGAGTTGTGTCTGTGTGTGTGCTGGCCAATGTGCGTGCACGTGTGTGAGACTACTTTTGCGAACACAGCCCCTCTGCAGTCACTCCACAAGACCACATTCAGTCACTGAGTTCCAGACACTTCTCTGTTTAAGATGCACTTTCTTCTGATGTTCGCAAGCTTCGCAATATTCTACGGCTGCCTGCCCTCCCTGCCCACATGGCGTTTGCTTCCTTTCTGGTTTCCTTGCCTGGTGCCATCCCCATTGCCCCATTTGTTTTCTTTGCTTTCTGCATTTCCATACCTCCAGCTCTGCTTCCTCACATTGCTCTTCTTCTGGAAGCCTCTGATGGCCTCCTGCTCTTTTCAGTAGCAGTTTTCAACCCCCTACACCCAACGACCGCTGTTAATAATACACATCCTTGACGTTCCTTTACTCTCCTCCAATGAGACCAATAAGAAATGTGACCTACCTCCACCTAATTTTGTAAAAGGCAATACAAGTCCTTGCATAAAACGTGAAGGAGACCTGATCTTTGTAATATGGATATGTATTTCTCTACACCATGCATGGGCAGGACAGCCCTGGAAGACATGAGGAAGTGAGTGGTAAGATTCTCACACATGCCCTCAGAACCACAAGGAGCGTAAGCCGTCCAAGGCACCGTGTTTTGTAAGTCAGTGATGTTGCTGTTTCAAGTAACAAGCGTGGAGTGCTATTTGCGATACCATTTTACAGAAGGGGCGCACAACTCTTGGTAAAGCTTTGAAGAAAACAATTTTTTCTCTTTGATTTACAGGGTAGTAGAAAACTTAGTGTTTGTTAAAAATGGGTACAGAATATTTTGCATGTGTAGATAAGACGGGGTTAGAAAATGGGCTTGGGTAATGACAAATCAGGCTTCTCACCTCATTCGTTTCCAGTAGGATATTGAAAAGTTGGGCAAGACAAAGGACCAGGCTTAATTGCTCAGGACTGCTCTACACATTCCAAGGCAGGTGACATCTCTGTGTCCCCACTAAATGCCAATAGCAATCCCCGCACACCCTGAAAACTAAAACATCTGCCCAGAGTTCCTCCCTGGAGGGTGACTGGTCCACGGGAGAAAATTGAGTCCATTCTTCTTGGCATCCAAGGGCCTTCATGTCTGATTGTCAAATATTAAAATAGCAAGAGATTGAAAAGAATCTAAGTATTCAACTCTAGAAAATTGGTTAAATTATAGTACATAATTTATATGCAAATTTCTAGGGACTAGACAATTACAATTCTATTCCAAAATAACATATTCATAAGTTATTATTAATTGAAAAAAATGAGTTATACAAACAGCGACTATAGTATAATGCCAATTTTGAAAAAATTATGTGTTTTTATGTGCATAGATGCTTATGTACATATGAACTATGGCTTATATGGTTAGATAAGGGGCAGACAACAGACATCAAAATATTTTAGAGATAGATTTGTTTTAGATTCTAGAGATAGACTTTTCCTTTCTTTAGTATTCTTCCTCAACCTCTTGATTCTCTACAATTAATATGTATCGTTTTCATCAAAATACTAGTAACAGCAATGACAATAATAATAAAGTGAAGTATGGAGTTATTGACCTCATGAAACTGTTGGGTTCCTTGAGTGTTTACCTACGCAGAGGCTACCCAGGTATCAACTACAATCTGCTAACAGTTAAAAAAAAATAAAAAAAATAAATTGAGCATTCACCCCAATATGCGTTTATTGTTTTGAAATTGTCTACATGTATTACTTTTAAATATAATATGTACATTTAAAAATGCACATAATCACTTTTAAGGATGAATTTTGAAATTTTAATTATTTAGAGTTGTTCTAATCTCTTCTTCTTACACCCCAGGGGGTTGTCTTGTTTGGAGATGATGGTTATACCATATTTTAATCAATTAGTTTACAAACTATTTTCCTCATGACTTGTTCCAAGATGTAGTATATAATTTGTCTTCCCTTCCCATCTCTCTTTCTCTCTACTTACAAAAACACCCACGCTATCTGCACTGATTTTAGGCTCAGAGGCATTGGCACTGGTGGTCTTTGTTGAGATCTTCAACAGGATTTCCAGGGCTCCCAGCATCATGGTAGATTCTGCTTTGCTCTCTAAAGTGACTGCCCCAAATAAGTTTCTGTCTGCGTGTTTCTTCAGAAGCCTCATGCCAGGGATTAGAGATGGAGGATGAAGGAGTTAGGGAGTTTCTGCAGAGATAAACCTGGAAGGGTAAGACCCGGAGAGTGTACTTGAACATTCCATCAGTTTGCTTTGTCTCATCTTTACTCAGTGTTCTGATGCAGATTTCCTCCTTGGTCAACATTTCATAAATAATTCTGTATTGCACCAAACGAATTTACATTCTTAATAGTAATTAACAAGTTGTCTTGTTGTACTCATGTGTGGTCATTTCAACTTTATTTTGTTGTGGTTGTTTGCTGACCTGCAGATTTGTGACTAATGTTAGTCATTTATTACAGGCGCCTTTCTCCTCAACAGGAGAAGAAAAATAAATCTTTTAGAACCTACTTGATGGGTACATTGTTTTATTGCTTATTTGGTGATATAGCTTGATATGCTATTCCCTATATCTTTAGAGGGAATTTACTATTCTCCCTGGCAGGTTTCTGATTAACAGCACTTGAAGATGAGACTGCATAATCTGGGTGGGGTGTTGGGCTTCCTTGGGAGCCTCCTGGGGAAGACACCCAAGAGGCCACTTTTTGGGGGTGCTGGTGGGGCTTCAGTGCCCCCCTGCTCTGCTCCATTTATTTCCTGCACGGGTGTTCGTGTATGCACATCAGAGTTCATACACATTTTGAGAGCTTCTGTATATTTTTGAGGATTCTGATTCTAATTTTCTTTCCATCACCATCTGTGACATCGGTATAGCCAATCACTCATTTTTGGATTTTGAACTAAAAACAGCTTTCTTTAAAGATACAACAGTGTTTTGTTTTTAATTTTCAAGGATGAGTCTCTCTTTTAACAATGTGATACAGCATTTATAATAGATTTGTCTATTATAAAACCTCGTTTCCTCGTGGATGGAACCCATTTTAAAGCTGTGCTTTCTTTAAAATTTATATTTAAGGAGAATCTAATATAGACGTGCCCTTTACATGAAGTATTTCTGAATGCGACTTGAGAGACTCTTGTTCTGATAGTGGCTGGAATGTAGATTTTAAAAATGCTTCACTAATTAATTTCCTACGTCTTGTAGATACTGTATTTTCTTCCCCCAAACTACTAAGACTGAGGTAAAATGCTGTCCTTTTAAGTGTCCTCTCAGACAGAGCTGTTTTATCTACAATTTGTCAGATATCCTCCTAGTTGTAGTTGTTTATTCTTGCTTGTGTCATTCTGTAGCTCAGGGTCAAGGAACCACTTGAGGGCGTCAGATGTAAGCATGGCCTTCTTCAAAAATCAGCTTGTGGGGGCACCTTGGTGGCTCAGTGGGTTAAGCAATCTGCCTTCCACTCGGGTCGTGATGCTGGCATCCTGGGATCGAGTCCTGCATCAGGCTCCCTGCTTAGTGGAGAGCCTGCTCTTCCCTCTCCCTCTGCCTCTTCCTTCTATTCCTCTTCTCTCTCTCTCTCTCTTAAATAAACAGATAAATATTAAAAAAAAAAAAAGAAATCAGCTGGGGAATTTGGGGTGTCTGTTCTGCTAAAAGACATGGGATACTCTGAATGTTTCATGGGTTTATGCACATTGCTCTTCCCTAGTTTAAGTCATAGTCTTTCTAGATAGCTATACCCATTGTATTTATACAATTTCAACCAACAAAAGATCCTAACAGCATTCTTGTTGGCTATGCATGCACAATGGGCAGGTTCCCAGTGAGCTCTCCTTTGTATTCAATAACATCTTTTAACACACAGAACACATATTTTTAGATTATTGTTCTTATTAATTTATTTACTTATATTGCTTTTTGGTCTTTGGGACTTTAAGCATTATTTTTAGATGCATCCAGCGGAATTTTTAAGGCTAGTGAGCTAAATTCCCCAGGGAAGCTAGACAAGTACAGATGTCCTCATTAAAAAAAATTTTTTTTCTTTCCTTTTAGTTTCCTCTCCTAAGTTTATGAGGCTCCGCTCTCTTGTTTCTTCTCATTTACTCTTCTTTTCGTGGACTCTTCTCATTTACTGTGGAAGAAACTTGGAGCTGGGCCTATCTGTTGAAAATTGAAATTGAGCAAAATGAAGCTGGGTGTCTCTGCGGGCTGAGGCTGAGTTCACACGTCTGAGGTCAGGACAAGATGGGTTCTGAAAGAGGAATGGGCGTATGTGTGGCTCCCTGGGACTAGCCGATCCACTAGGCACTTTTTTTTTTTTGGCCAATCTCGATAACAGTGATGGAAACTGAAGCCAAACGAAAGAGTGAAAGCTGCATTTCCAAGCATCTTTTGGTACCTTGGGTTTCCGGTTCAGCACACAAGCATGGTACACTCTGCTGGGTCCTGGCAGTAGCACGGGCCTTGTCTACAACAACTGCGTATGATCCAGTTCGGTAGCTGAAATATGCCAGTTTCTTTAGTCTCTGCTCAAATCCTAAGGCCATCTGAAATAATTCTGAATTTCTGACTAGGTCAGGGTGCGCACTGAGGAAAGGCAGAAGCTTAGTCTTAATCAGTCCAGCACACATTGCTGTGTCCTGAGTATAATTTTATTTCATTTACTAGGTCAGAAGTGGCTAACTCAAGCACCCACAGAAGCTAGACAAGTAGCCCAAGTAAGGGAGGTAGACTGGCCATAATCCGATAGGGCAGGTGTGACGGAGGAGAGAGCAGCGGCCTCAGCCTTTAGGGGGCAGCGTCTACTCAGCTTCTAATGATGAAGGCCCGGCGGGAATGCAGAACTGGGCCCCACATCTCACTGTTCAAGAGATTCTAGATCCACAGATCCTTCCGTGAACTGTCCTTTGCTTTTGATGGTTTGCGTGTTGGCACATGATTAAAAAATTTGCAATGTACATCTCAGTGGGTTCTGGCCTTCTGGCTTTTCATCTGCAACTCTTACCTACATTCGTCAGGCCTTAGCTCCCTGTTTCTGTGTGAGTGTCACTGGAAGCTCCTCAGATGAGGCCATGTACCATCCTGGTCTTTGTCCTTTCACAGCAGCTAGTGTGATGGTCAGTCCTCAGCCCGCCATGAACTATGAGGGATGCCCAAGTTCTGTGTCATCTACCAGAAGAAGAAATCTCATGGCCGCGTGCTTTCAGATTTATCAACAAGAAGGTTTTCAGTATGGCAATCTTGAGGCAAATGTGACAGCATACTTAGGATATATGGGCGAATTCTGTTCTTGTGTCTTTTCTGTTCCCCATCCTGAGAACTGGATGGGGCCTCTGGGCTCCACACCTCTCTTGAGACTTGTGGAGCCCTGAGGTGTCTGTTTTCCTAGGTTTTCTGAAAGCTTCAGCTGGCCGGTGAAGAGACCCAGAGAGGAAAGCAAAGAGTTTGGAAGCAGAAGGGCAGGCTCAAGAGAGTAAGGGGCTGAAGGAGGGGTGGTGAGGGAGAATTCCCCAGGTAGGGATGACTTCCCACTCCCCTCTGTGAGCATCCTAAGGAAGTGTATGTGTGTGTGTGTGTGTGTGTGTGTGTGTGTGTGTGTGTGTGTTTATGTTCCTGATGTTGGAATGTCAGCTCATTCCTAACAGGTAAGGACATGGCACAGATACCACAGAACAGGGATCATGCTGGTTTAGATTCTAAGCATTTCATATACTGGACCAGTCATCTAGACCCCGATACTGAACCTCTCCAGGGCCCCTGGGAACTGTGGGAGCTATAATAATGGCAGAGACAGAATTTCAGTCTGTCCTGGTACGACCCTGGCTTGAGGTGGGATTTAATTTTATTCAAAGGCTATAAAGCACTGTGACATTTTGTGCACACCTGAGTTTATGGAGCAAAATTCATACCCACAACACAACAATTAAGGAAATTGCTCTGGACTCGATGCTGTAGTTTCTTATGCAAAATAAAGAGTGGGCCCAGAGCTGAAAGAAATTGTTATTATTATTATTAATTTTTATTTTTTTATTTTTTTTGCAAAAGATCTTTGAAGTCCCTTTGCCAGAACCAAACCTGCCCCCTGGTGGCCCTTTTGCTCATCTTCCTGTTCCTAGCTGGGAAGAGCTCCAGTGAACACTGACCTGGGAAAGGCTATTGCAACATGGGTTAGAATTTCAGCCTCAGCGCTTCTAGATTCTGCCAGACCCAGAAAGGCTCACCTGAGTAAGAAATCAAATCGGTCCTTGTCTTCACTTCCAATGCATTTCTGCTTGTCTTTTCCTCTTTACTCCAGAGGAAGGAGTGCCTTTTTCCAGAGCAAACTCTTCCTGTTTACCTTTGGGGCTTCATCCAACGGGCAGTCTCTCTACCCCTATACTTCCCTTCTCTTCTACCCCTCCCCTCTCTCCTCCCTCTCCCTCCTTCTCAGATCTGCATTCGTTTTCTCTCAGCTATTGCTGCCCTCAATCAAAACACATGTACAGGCTCCGACAACCTTGAAGGAAATCATTTTACGATTTTCATTTAGCATCGCTTCCCCTCACACAACTTCCTTTCTCTTTCTCCATCCCTCTGGACTAAACTTCTGAGAAGAAAAGCATAAAGGGGCTGACTCTGGTCAGCACCCTGTGTCACAGCTTGTAAAACCATTCCCATAATTTGGGGTGTTCAGGTTGCTTATAGTGTTTTTGCTGTCGTGAATGGTAATGGATGAACGTGTCCAGGCTCACACTCGCCCTTGCTTTTATTATGTCAGGAGACAGAGTGCTCAGTATGTCATTGCTGATGACAAAAATCACTGTGGTTTTCAGCCTGACTCTGCTGGCGTGTTGTGATGCTATCTTTTAAGAAGCTTGTAACCATTTACAATGCCACCAGCAAGGAATGAGTTCACAGGTTTCCAGCTATTGGGGGGGGGGGGCAGAAAATGCTATTCAGAGAAGGTGAAACATCGTATCTTAAATTTGCTTTACCTTTTCTTTTATTAATTGTTGGTGGGCTGAACAATGTTTTTTTTTTCCCTTACTGATTCTACTTCTCTGTGTATTCTTTGTTTCCCTCCCTCCTCTGTATCTTCCATATTTATATTTTGAGGTCTGATGTTTTCCTTATGAATTTGAATAAGGGCTTATATAGTTTGAGTTTTAAGGCCCTTTTTGTCAGATAGAATGCAAATATTGTCTTCGGTATAATGTCCTTTTTACTTTAGTCTTGTTGTTTTTTCATTGTACAGAAGTTTTAAATTTTTTATGTATTCAAATCTGTCAGTCTTTCCCTTCATGATTTATTCCACTTCTTCAAAACTGAAGTTAGTGTCTTTCACAAATCTGATAAATATTCCATTCCATATCCTGCTGGATTTTCTGTCATTCTTTTTTTTTTTTTTTTTTGTATTTAACTCCTTAACCCAGGTGGAGGTTATTTTTGTATACAGTGTAAACTATGACTCTAACCTGGATAGTTCCCAAATTATTATATAATTCTTCCAGTTTGATTTATTAAGTAATTTTTCTTACCACTTTTTTTACAGACAGCTCATGTTGTCATATGCTACATTTTTAAAAAACACTTTCTTCTACTGCTGGATTTTTCAGTCGGTTCTACTGACCTTTGTTTCTGTTTTTGAGCCAGGAACAAAGGTGTCAAGAGGCGTTGCTTCATAATGCACTCCCAAAGTGGCTAAAACGCCCCCCTTTTGATTTTTCTTTAAAACGCCATTTTTAATACTGTATTTGAAATTTTTCCAAATGTATTTCAGAACTTTTTTTAAGTTAAAAAGACATCTTCATTAAGATTTTTATTTGTCACTTATGTCACTAGATCTGGAGCTAAGTAAACAATGCCTTTACTGCTCATTGGCTGTGTGACCACGGACAAGTTACTGAAAGTGCCTTGTTCCCTTGCCTCTTCTCTTTCATCAACAGCATGGGGATAATAAAAACATCTCCCTTAAAAAGTTTAACAGGAATTGAATCATATAATACCTGGATTATACCACTTACCGTAGGAAGTGCTTGTTAAACGTGATTTCCGTTATTAATCCTGTTACCCCATGTTTGAAGTGTGAACCTCAAATGTCTTCTTAATGCCTGTTTTCCCCTCTCCAAATGAGCTTACATGCTCTTATAATAATAAACTTTCCAAAATACAACCCTGATCATCCTATTACTCCTTCACATTTTCTTTGTCCCAAAGGAAAAGAGTCCATAATCATTCAGGGACTGTGGTGGTCCAATCTATTTCAACCTTCCTGTTCTGTCTCCTGCTCATCTCCTTAGGTACCCTGCTTTCAAGAATTGCACTAAAATAATATATTATGGATTTTTGTGGATTAAATGAGAGAGCGCATGCAAGCCATTTTGCACAGCGTTGAGCCCAGTGCAAAATGGAAATATGGGGCTCCCTTGTTCAGAAATTATCAAGAATTTCAAGACAGTGACAGTAGAGCATTAAACTAAGTATGAGGTCCTTCTCAAGTGTGGAGCCCTGTGTGACTTCTTGAGGCCAGCCCCGGGACTCCGTGTTTGATAATGGAGATGAACTTTAGTATTCTGATTTCCTTGCATTTTCTCACACTGCTCCCTCTGTCTCTGGTGTTTTGCTTTTATGTCCTTCTTCCTCTATAGCTTACCTCATGCTCAGTCTCGTTCCGGAAGCCCCAGAGATATATGCTTGCTTCTTCCTTTGAAGGACTATGGCTAGGTTCTAGTCTTCTCTAGGCTACTTCTAGTTTTTGACTTAGGATACAGGGAATTTTTGTGTATGAACCCATCTTAAAATTAGGCTGTCAGCCCCTCAGCTTGCCCAGGAAGTATTTCCTGACACATGAGTATGGGAACACTTCCCAAATACTCTTATGACACCTTTGCCCCACCCTGCCACTCCACCGCCACTCCACCCTTAGCCACTGCTATGAGATAGAGACTTTTTTGAGGGTGGAAAGACGGTGGCAATCTTGGGAAGAGAGGAGCAGGTGATGAGAAGTTCCCCATAGGAAGAAACAACTGATAAATTTTGGCACAGGGATGATGCACTGAAACTCCCCGTTATCACCTAAGATTCCCTCCCTTGTGTTAATGATGCTCTTGGTGGATGGGGAGAAGCACAAAGTGAGGCACAGTATCCCACTGGCTGGCTAGTGGATATCCCAGGCCTGGCTAGTGGAAAGCCCAAAACGAAATAAAAATGATAATCCCTTTGTTCAAAAATTGTCAAGAATTTCAAGGTGGTGATGGCACAATATAAAGCCAAGTGTGAGGCTCGTTGAAGCTCCCGCCCCCATGTAGCTGCACAGGTTGCCTACCTACCAAGCCAGCTCTGGTACTCTACTGGATGTTTAATAAGGGGAAGGGGGCAATTGTTAATATCCTTACTTCTTTGCATCTTCTCACATTGCTACCATCACATGGTAGATGCAAATAAATGTTTGCTGAATGAATGGATCAGTGGATAATCAGTGAACTAATGTGTGATCCTCTTGGGTGACTTAACTTCCACACTTAGAGTGGTTTCCTAAAGACGTAGTTGTTCTTACTTGCTTTGCCCATCAGCACACCCATAGAAGTTTTTTTAAATAGCACTCTTCCTGAGTGTTTGATTGGGCTTGTCTAGAGTGATGTCTTGGGATCATCTTTTTTTTTTTTTTTTTTTTTTTTAGGTTTTTTTTTTTTTTTTTTGGGAAAAAAAGAGAGCACACAAGTTGGGGGGGGGGGGGGGGGGTAGTTGGAGGGAGAAGCAGACTCCCCGCTAGGCAGGTAGCCCGATACGGGACTTGATCCCAGGACCCTGGGATCATAACCTGAGCAGAGCAGAAGGCAGATGTTAACCGACTGAGCCACCCAGGCGCTCTTATCTGGGGCACTCAGGCGTCTTTCTTATCTGACTTGTGATGTGTAGGAGGGACGGAGAGTCATCACATCCCATGAGTGATGATCTCTATGGGGTTTTCTCAGGATGAGGGCAACTTGATAAGGAAGACATTTTAGGGAAGATGAACATTTTCATTGCTCTTCTAACTTTGTCCTGGAGGAGGCCACCTCCTCTGTCTCTGTGTAAGTCTAGTAGAGCTGGTGTTGTCTAGTTGTGTTCTGTCTGCCAAATCATCATCAATTCAGAAGGCAGAAAAAAGAAATGTAAAGTCAACATTTATAGGTCTGACTCCAGATGGCAAAACCTCTCTTGGTTTTCATTTCGACTTTTCCTACTGTTTATCTTTGACTCAGGCTCTGGTTCTTAGGCAGGTGTCTCCCTATCTGGGATGACATAGAAATGATAGCACCCGCTGTTCCGGGCAAGGTGGAGCAGGCTGGGATAATTCAAATGCTGGAAGTAGGGCAGCAGAACTGGCTTCAGTGGATTGTAATATCACCTCCCTAACTCAGGATGGAGACTATCTTTCCGTCTGCCACCCTGGGGAAGACGATGGCCAGGTGGTAGTAAGGTGCATCAGAATATTGTAGATGGAGAAGTGGGGGGCCAGAATTCTCATTTGAATCTGCTCCTTCATTTAAAAATGTATATGGATCACCTACTATGTGTCCAACACCCACCTGGGTGCTCAAGGTGCTTCTTTTTTGTTTCCTTAATTAATATGTTGATCAAGGGGCTTAGAGAAATGATAATTAGAGACTGGGGTTTTTATGAAAGAGAACAGGAAAGATTAAACAATGACTAAAAGGGAATTGCTTCTCAGTTTGTACAGAAAAAAGCTCTGCTCTGTCTTTAGTTTGTAGTGCTGTGGTCCTGCGATTTTATTTTTCTTACACTCATACATTGTAAGTGTAATCTATGTTGCAAAACTGAGTTATGATTTCTGTTGTACTCTAAACACTAGAATCTATCAGACCATGTCTTGGCAACTAGTTTCTACTGTGTATCTTCTTCTGGTTTGAACAGGGAAAATGCCTTGGAGCTCAAATCTCATCTATCACTCTATTAAGAGATTTGCCCCCCTTCATATCCTCAGTTATTTAAGAGAACTAAATTTTGCGAATTTCTTTAAGTAGTTTATTTTTTTAATTTATTTTTTGGTATGAAGTTAAATATAAGGTGGCTTTACTAGTTATTTTATTAAAGACAAATATGAATATATTAAATATTAATATAAAATATAAATGCATATGTTATATAGAAATTTCCAACTTTGTAAAATATTTCATATAATAAAGTTGCCTATGCTATTATCATAAAAGTAATATTAAATAAAATATTTTATTACCTAATACCCTCATTCAAAGGTTTAAAATTAATTTAATAGGAATACCCTATAAAACTTTGATCTTTTATAACCAAAAAAAAAAAAATCAATGGAAAGATACTGTCTTTCATATTATTGAACTTATTTATGAAGCTATATTTTCCAACTATAGATAGCCACATTCTACATCATTTTAAAAAAGCTATTTTCTGACACGTGTACTTTTCTTCATTTCATAGGTATATTAACTTTTATTACATAATGTAAAAATCTCTCTGGTCAAATGCTGATTAAAGATTTTATATGTATACACACATTTAAACAAACACATAGACATCTATGCATACACACACACATATATACACACAGATATATAGGGAAATTTTTAATGTAAGTCAGAGGTTGGAAAGGACTCCTACATACTTCATGTATTTTTTTATGTAATGGCAATTCAGAAAAATCACATGAAACCTTTGAATATAGCTTTCTAAAGGAACCTTGTCTTGAAATACTGGGTAGAATAGGGAAGTTTTTTTTTTTTTTAAAGTCTTATGATGTACTGTATGGTGACTAATATAACATAATAAAAACAATTAAAAAATCTTAAGTATATTTAAATCACAAGAAAATAAAACCAACTGGAATTGGTACATTGTATCCCCCCCCAACAATCAACCAGTCAGCTCTTTTTTTTTTTTTTTTTTGATTGAGCTATAGTTGGCATACAATGTTACTTCTGTTTTAAGGATACAACATAGTGATTCCTCAGCTCTATATGTTACACTCATCACAAGGGTAGTTCCCGTCTGTCACCATAAAACTCTATTATAATATCATTGACTAGATTCTTTATTCCTTACCTTTCCTCCCAGTACGTCCCACTCCCCTTCACCCATTTTGACCAGCCCCACCCCCTCCCCTCTGGCAACCTCTAGTTTGTTCTCTGTATTTATTGGTCCCTTTCTGCTTTTTGCTTGTTTGTTTTATTCTTTAGATTCTACACATAAGTCAAATTGAATGGTATTTGTCTTTCTCTGACTTATTTCACATAGCGTAATTCCCATCCGTGTTGTTACAAATGGCAAGATCTCCTTTTCATGGCTGAGTAATAGTCCACTGTAAGCATACACCATGTCTTTATCCATGCATCTGTTGATGGACAATTAGGTTGCTTCCATAACTTGGCTATTGCAAATGTGCAACAAACAAAAGGGTGCATACATCTATTCCAACAAGTGTTTTCATGTTCTTTGGGTAAACACTCAGAGTAGAATTCCAGGATCATAGGGTAGTTCTATTTTTAACTTTGTGAGGAAACTCCATACTGTTTTCCACAGGGGCTGCACCAGTTTGCATTCCCACCAGCGGTGCACAACGGTTCCTTTTTTTATGACATCCTTGCCCACACTAATTATTTCTTATACAAGGAAGCTATTTGAAGTGTATGTCCTCATTCTTCTTTTCTTACCTAGATGCCTGCCACAGACGTCTCAGGCTGATCTGCTTGTTTCTAGCATTGCGTGTACATCTAGTCTTTCTCTTCACACATTTGAGGGCCACATAGAAACAGCCCTTGGGTCATTTTGTTCCACCTTGTAAAGAGCTTCTCACTACCTTCTCTACAAAATGTGGGTTCCTCAGCAGGACAGTCAAGGCACTTGGCGACTCGGGGTGTGTCTCCTTCTGCACCCACACCTCTCAAGTGTCCAGGCCATAGAAGCTTCCTTCAGATCTCCAAGAGCCCTGTGCTCAGTCTCATCCCTCTCCTTTGTACCTTAGTTCCAGGTGCTCTCTTTTCTTAGAATCTCTCTCTTCTCCCGGCTCCGCCTTCCCCAATATTACACAGGTATATATATGTGTGTGTGTGTGTATATACACATATATAAATTTCATATTATTTATAATGTAAAATATAAGATAATTGGTGTGATGTACAATTTCAATACTGTCTTAAAAATATTAGTCTTAGGTCTGACCCCAATTGGTATGTGAGGGAGGGTGTTCTATTATGGGTAGAGAGTAATGGTTCCACTATGATTTTTCAACTTAATGCTTTTCTGGTCAAGTCATTTTCCCTCTGCCCATTCCCCCATACACACTTCTGAACATCTCCTACCATTCCCCATCAGTATTAATGTCAGCTAAATATTGGAATGTTTAAATAAATAAAGTTTGGTCTAGACTCAAAGACTTTTTTGGGTAACAAACCAGAGGCAACCCATTGGGAGAAAAGTCAGGAAGAAAGCTTAACCGATTTCCATTTTCTCAAAAGATTTGGCTAGCATAGGAGCTAAAATATACCTCGCAGTAAAAATAAACATATAAAACCCCAGATTCTGCAGTTAATGGAATGTGAAAATGTGTGTGCGCTGCTGCCACTGGGTGCCTGAATGAAGACTTCGCCACTTGTTCTGTCAATAAACCCTCCACCCACTCTGTAAACATAGCCATCACTCATTTCTAGAATTTACCAAATAAATATTCTGAGTCAGTTTTAACTCAGCAACTTGGTAAGGGGGTCTGATACGTTCTAGCTGCCTTCTCCCTGGAGGCGGTGCTCAGAATTTTCATTGCTATCCATGACAGAACATTTCTCAATAATGTACAATGTGACAGAAATTCACTGGGATTTGAAGGAAACCTGGAAACCTGGAATTTTATTAAATGAGTAAATAAAGCACCCAATACAAGAGTGACACCCGGGGTCTCTTCGGAGGGCCTTCATTAAATGCCTGTATGAAAACTGGTTGTGTGTGATACCCTTTTTAAAGAGAGAAAGAAATCTAATTGCAACAATTTTATGGGCTGTGTTCTGCATGGTAAATTTTAATCCCTGTTTTGCCAGTCTGCATTGATACTGCTTATATTTTTTATTAGTCTTTGATTTTTGAATGGTGGCATAGGATAGCAGATAGCCTTTAATTTTGATCATCAAAGTGGGAATGGCTGCAGTTTTCCTATGTGCTTTTCCCTCCACAAAACCTTCATTGATTCCCTCAATCTTTATATAACCGAGGCTCCACCTTCTGTCCATCACTGCC